>WELA01009243.1:279035-295436 GCA_009602735.1 Mesotaenium endlicherianum | reverse complement strand
GGGGGGGGGATTTGACATAAAAATAGTGTTTCTACGCATGCTATGTGTTTTGCAGACAGGCGCTCTGCCAACTCCAACAATTCCTAAAAGGGAACAAAGGAGCAGGACAGTATGTGCAAAGAGGGGATAATTGCTACACAACAACGGTCAACACGTTTAACTGTAAGCCTGAACTTATGTACTTGCCACGCTTCTCTGCAAGAGAAACTCTGCATATCGTGTAATTGATTTGTGCGTGCATGCGTGCGCGCGCGCGCGCGCGTGTGTGTGTGTGTGTGTGTGTGTGTGTGTGTGTGTGTGTGTGTGTGTGTGTGTGTGTGTGTGTTTGTGTGTGTGTGTGTGTGTTTGTGTACAAAGGCCCAGTAAAATATACTAAATAAACCTTAGACCTCTCTTTGATCAAGAAACTAAGAGCATGCAACCCCAAAAAGGACCACCGTAGAACTCCGTCTATCAACTGAGAGCCCCTTGATCCAGACTCGGTCAAGTCCCAGCTCCACAACTAAACCTTGTTTACAAAAGGCCACAGCTAAGCACCTCTGACTTTGCGAGCTGACTTGGTGTGTCAGCAGCAGCAGCCCGCTTGTAGCTGGCAAGCTTGCTGCCCTCTGGAATTATCTGGACGCAATATAAAACGCCAATATAGAATTTCCCTGCCTTTATTGTTCTTTCCCTTCCACTATCTGCTTCTTCCAGTACTTGCAATCCTGGCAATTACTCCACAATTCCCCCCGAAGACGCGAATGACGTTCCAAAAGAACGATTAACGCTCGAGGACACGTCTACTCCTCGCAATTACAGGCCTTCATGCGAGTGAAAGCTGGCAGGGCTAGCAAGCAATTACCCCCTCATGGGCATTGGGCACCCAAAACTGCTCACGAGTGCAACCCGTGCTCCCAACTTTGGCCCATTTTCTTGGGCAATGTTGCCACGAACGACATCTCGAAGATTTGGGCGCTTGAGCCCAATTTTACCTTTCAGATATAACAATTGGGACACTTGCCCCCAAGACAAGTTGCTCACAATTTGGAAAATGTGGAGAGTCAATTTCTTTTACGTAGCATGCGGTAGCGTGTCAGGAGCTGTCCGAGAGCTCGGTCGTGTGAAAGACGGACTGAACTGGACTGAATCTGACTGAACCCCCACCAACGGCACGCTACTGTATCGGGTGGTACCCGGGATCTCCTTGAGCGATAGAAACCGCTCGGGTGGTGCCAGGTGGTAAATTGGAAAGCCGGAGCCTGAAAGTAGCGCGCCGCCACCCGCCACCACAATACTAGGTCGTCGCTCCGTGTGAAGCCATCAATCACGCGTGTGATCTACAACTTAAAGCGTGCGAAAAAGCAGGATAGCCGATAACTCTTGAAGCGTTTTAAAGGACAGATTTAACGTCCCACTAAGATTCTTTTTACAGTGGACACAGCACCATTGTTGAACGACGATGATTGCGGTATTGAACTAAAGTGCAATTTATGTTTTTCAAATAAAGGGTATTATCAAGAAAATGTGTTTAGTTTACAGTGCATCTTGAGGACATTTTTCAAACTGTTTTTGTCATTTCCCCTCCTTGCAATCTTGTGCAAATGGTGAGCGGAATTCGCAAGGGTGCGATTTTGACACGTAAAACAGAGGGATTCGTCGTGGATCGAGGTTGAATAGCTTCCAAGAATTTCAATTCACCTCCATGAGGTGAATTGAATGTTGAGTGCTATTGAACAAACGCCTACTATTGTTCAAAATGGATGAGTATTTAATAATCATAGAACCTGTTGTAAACCACAGTTTCACGCGCCGTTTTTCAAAGATGCCTTGCCGTACAGTCTCTTTCGTTTTGTTCAAGAATTGTGCACCAAAAAGTCCCACTGTAAACAGGCCCTAAAGAAACGAATTCATTACGAGAACAAATTTGCATTGTGTTTTCAAAACAAGGTTTTAAAGCTCCTATACTTATACAAATTTAGGTTTTCACTCTCATTATGTAACTTTGTGTGACTCAACATCTCATAATAAGGGGATAATGATAACCAATGAAATTACATTTTACACATAGATATACTAATAAACAAGTACTTTGCGTATTGGCACTAGGTGTTTGGATTTGGACATGCAAGTCGACATTTGATGAACAAAATTACTAAAAGGGCTACTCAATAAACGCTATATATGTCCTCTCTTTATATTGGCCTTCTCAAGGTAACACACTTAAGCACATGATTGAATCGTGAGGAATAAGCAAAGCGGTATTTTTAATATAACAACTAACTAGTAGTCATTCTCAACCAATGAGTGTCGCCCACACCGCAAACGTGATGAATGTCTCATATAATGTCCCGCAGGCAAAAGCGTACAACTCGAAACTAAAGATTGTAATGATACAAGAGTCATCGCTCCCTTGTAATCCACACATGATCCACATACTTCAAGCATTTAAGACGTCATTACATTATCACAACATGAATAAAGTGTATGATATTCTACCAAAATTACCGAGATAGAAACAAAATGCATAACCAATATCAAAATACAAACACAAGATCACAAAAAAAACATCTGAATATAAGGTTGCAAACCGCTACACAAACTGCTTACTAACCTTGCTTATGTATGAATTCTCTGATTGCATGATTGATGCTCGTAGCTTGCAGTTGACTTATGAATGTTACTTATGCTAGATGTGTGGTCTTTTGCAAAGCAAAAAGTTAACCACAAAACACCATACTTGCTGATATATTTATTTTTAATCACTCATTGGTAAGCCGATTCATTTCAATAAGCCACCTTACCTACAATGTATAAAAAGAGTTCAATCACCTATACTTTATTCATTCAGTGAAATAACTTCGCTGAATGTGATCCGCTAAAGTTCACTTTGGTCAACCCTTTGACACAATTTTTGACAACCAACCGACCACCTTAAGCGAAAGTAGCAAAATGCCTGGTGTTGCCTCTGCTGTGATACATCAAATAGATTAATGACCAAATGAAACGTTAGACAAATAAATAAATAAAATGACGAGGGAAGCTTGCTGAAATGAATCAATTTCTAATAAGCAAAGAACTAGTTTTAATGACCTTATATTACTAAGTATTTTTTGGAGGTGTTTTATGGTGAACTCATTATCAAAAGCCATACAAGTAGCGTAAGCGATTCTTACAGGTCAAATGCAAGTACGCTCATCAATCATGCAAGCAGTAATATATATACGTCTGCATGTAACGATCTGAGCTTTTTAGGCGTATTTAGAACGTTTTTCTAATTACCTAAAAGACGTTATACGTTTATATTGTATAAGTTTGCATGGTTGTTGAAGTATTTCGACAGACACGTGTGTCAACTAATTCCTGGTCGATTGGCGAAACGACCCGAATGCTATTGCAAATATAATCGTAAAGTTATGCGATTACTTCGCAAAAGTATAACGTAATTAATCATAAGATAGTTTGAATAATTATGATGGAATAACTTAATCAGTTACGGATTGATTAACTTATTTTGATTGTTGTTATTTCGGTTAATGAAGAGTCATTGTTTTTGGTTAACGACGCGTCGTTAACCCTCAAGAAAACACGATGACGTGGCCCAAGGGAGCCACTGGTCAGAATCGAACTCGCGACCTTTTGGTCGACGTCTCGCAATTCCGAAAACTGTCGTAAAGTCAAACGAAACATGATATGCAAAAATTACTTTGCATTTCGGCAGATTTGAACCTGCTACCTTTCGTTTGACACGTTCACACCTAACCGACTTGGCCAAGTAGTTTCACAACTACAGGTACGTGTTCTATCAAATCTGAACGCAACCGCGCGAACAGTCGCGACTTTCCGGAAAAGTCGCATAACGCGAAAACGCCCGTTTGGCGTAAACCGATTTTTCAGAAACCGTTGAAAAGTCTCCAAACGGCCAAACGGCGCGTTAGGAGCATTCAGCCGGACAAGTTATCCCCCTTCGCCTGCTTTCGTTGAACATGAACTAGTGCCCGAGGTGGTGACTCGAAGCACCACAGTGCCTCACATCATGCAAGTATATATACTTGCAAGAGTCATTGTGAGTGCAACTCTCACAAGCACAAATGCTACTTTAGCTTTCATTTTCGCTTTCACAAAGATTGTCTATTTTCTCAAGTTATCGCTATTTCTTTTTCGCTGAGATTAAATTATCCTTAAATACCGTGCGAAGATCCTCGTGACAAGCAGAAACGTTACACAGCAACAATAGGAAAAAGTTCATGTAATCGGCTTGCAACCTTGGAGTCAGATATTCTCTCAGGCGTTTGTACAAGAAGTTGACCTCGTTTTCGAATGCCAAACTCGATAGCAAATCTAGCAAATGTACAAGAAATGAGTTTTTTTTAAAATGACAAGTGCGATGACACAGCCTCCCGGGAATTTGAAATGAATCGACTTATTGACAGACAATTGAACAATTAATAAAGATCTTTACATCAGCGAGTAGTCTTATGAAATTTTCTGTTAATTGGTTTATAGAGAGGAAGACAGCAAACTAGCAGTGAACAAAACTTGCAAGTCAAATGGAAGAAAACTAGCATCAATAATGTGCAATCAGTAAACTCATACATAAGCAAGGCTAGAAGACAATGCGTATCAATGGCTTCTTGCCTTGGATTCAGATATCTCTCAGTAAGCAATACAAAAAAGTTGGTCCCGTTTCCAAATGACGAACTCCAGAGCTATCCTAGCATAAGTACAGGGAATGAGTTTACTGTTCAACGGCAAGTGCGATGGTACTGCCTACCCGGGAGTTAACCTCGTCGGTAGGACCTTGGCTAACCAAATCCACAGCCATCTCCCATCATCCCAAATCGCCATCCACCTTAAAGGTGTCATCTGGCTACTCATCTAGCACGCCACACTTAAATGCAGAGCTAGTGAAAGGGGCTGAGTGCCCTAGTGGAAGCATAGTAACTCACGAGGAAAGGAACTAGTTGCAATCATACTAAAAAGTGCAGCGGCATGTCACTAAGAAAGCTTAGGAAAATTACTCAACATTTTGAGTAGCAAGGATCTACTCACAAATGATGTATGATGGAAGGCCTTGTCATTACAAACCCGTAGAAATTTACAAAAGTGAAAATTGATAAGAAACAAAGAAGTTATGCCTATTAATAATTTTTTGCCTAAGTTGCTCCTCTCTAGGAGGAAGCCACGGATTTTCCTAAGTGTTCGTCAAATCGCCCCTTCCAGAATATTTGTGAGTAAGCCAGAGCAGTCCCATCTGACGTGTCGGGCCAAATTGACGTCCACATACATGCATCGACATTACTAGAATATTCTATCTTAGACGCGCTAGGCTAATCCAAAACTTCTAGGTAAATCGACCTAGTCGACACTCCGCGTCAGCCGAACTTACGTGAAGGTTCGAGTTCATTCTAACGGGCCAGATCGCTCAACGCTGTCGGTCAATCCGACGGTCGCGCTCATCGCGAATTAAGGACAGTCGTCAATCGACCTCAGAATTAATTAAACTTCAAAAATCCATAACTCTCTCAATACTTGACCAAATTCAATGAACTTTATATCGAAATGACCACAGAAATGCACCCTACACTACTATACAATCAAAACATACTTTCATGAAACTCAAAAATGCACTTTATAAACCTATGACCTTACAACCAGGCAATTCGCTGCTATCGAGTACAACAGTCAGCTGATCGTCAAAGAGTGTGTCAGTAAGCTGACCTAAGTCAGCAAGATGACCTAAGTTGACTGCTGCTCTCGGCTGAGTCATTAAACTAAGTATTAAATATCCATCAGACTTAAAATTAAATATAGTTTAGCAGATTGAACTTATTTGACTATTATAAATAAAAGGAGATTATATTTACTTAATATACTGATTCATTACAATCCCTCCAACTTAAATTGTTGTTGACTAGACAACACTTGTTAACTATAAAACTGCAACAAAACAGCTTACATGCAACACAAAGCACACTTATTCTAAGCAAACCAATCAGCACACTAAGTACCGGGGGCTGTATCCTCTAGGGAGCAGGACTTGGGACTGGACCTCCTCCTTCAATTTGATGGTGTAGGCCAAAGTAGACCATAGGGAGAAGAACTTATCAAGTGGGCAGCCTCCTCTTGGACAGTCTGCAAGTTAATGGAGACTGCTCTCTTCTGTGCAGCTCTCAAATTGATAGGAAGATACACTGGCATACCAAAAGGATGCTGCATGACATGAGCCAGGGGTACATGCCTTATGTGGGAGGGGGATGCTGGCTGCCCTCTGGCTACCTCCTTGATAACTCTCCTGTCTGCCCTCTCTGACTGAGTCTTATCTCTTAGGGTAGGACTCCTCCTGCTAAAATATCCCAACCATTGGAGATTTGGATCTCTTGGTGGGCTGGTATCCTCCAGTTGCTGCAAGGCCACCTGTGCCAAGAACCTTCTAGTCCTCTGCAGAGTGGGGGATGTAGCAGGGATCAGTGCCTCAGCAGGACTAGACTCCTCTCCAGCGCCTTCTTCTTCTTTGTCCTCCTGTTCCTCTGAGACTTCTGGAGTCTCTCTGGTCATCTCCTCCAACCGTTTCCGAGAAAAAGAGTATCCCACTGACCTCCCCCTTTTAGATGTTGGTGGGGATTGTTGAGTCCTGACCGCATACAGGTCTTTCTCCCCTTGCTTACTTGCCCATTTGGCATAAGCATGCTTCTCCTTAAAGGAAGAATCTCTAGCCCTGGTCCTATCCTCTTGCATCTCTTGGCTCATGCAGTCCCAAACCCCATCCAACCTTGGGTCCCATGCTGCAGTATGAGGTGGCAACACTATTTTCTTCTGCAAGTGTGCCAGAAAATTGTCCTTCTCCGCTTTTTCAGCTGGTCCTTCATGGTAATGATCATCCAACGCCAATACGTGGGCTACAGAAAGAAAGCAGGATCTGTTTTTGTAACGTTTCTGCTTTTTGATGGATCTTTCCTCTGTATTGACGGAATATTTAAATGAAGTGGAAAGAAAGTCTATATACTTGTGCAAATTGACAAATCCTCGAGAAAGCGAAAATGAAAACTAACGTAGAATGTGTGCTTGTGAGAGTTGCACTCACAATGACTCTGCAGGTATTTATACCTGCACGACGTGAGGCACTGGAGTACTTCGAGTCACCCCTAGGGCACTAGTTCATGTCAACAAAAACAGGCGAAGGGGTACGACCCATTTCGACTGAATGCTCAAAACGCGTCGTTTGGCCGCTTGGAGACTTTTCGACGGTTTCCGAAAAAATTGTTTCGCGCCAAACGGGCGTTTTTGCGTTCTCGCGACTTTTCGAAAAGTCGTGACTGTTTGCGGAGTCGTGTACACATGCTTTTTGTCATAAATCGGTAGTTATTAAAACTACTTCGCCAATCGATTAGGTGTGAACGTTTCAAACGACAGGTCGCGGGTTCGAATCCACTCGGATGCAAAATCACTATGCATATTATGTGTCTTTGACTTTTACGACAGTTTGTTCGTATTAACGACTGGTCGTAAATCCGAAATCTGTGACTGTGCACTATCTAAAATAATGGCAATCAAAATAACTTAATCAAAGAATGATTAATCAAGTTATCATCTCATAATTAATCAAAGTAACTTCATGCATTATTATGTCATACTTTTTCGCAGTAGTCAAATTACGTTGCGACGCTTTTTGCAATAGTATCTCGGTCGTTTCGCCATTCGACCGGTCGTTTCTCCATTGTGTCCTCTATTGATGGTAGGCAATTCCACGACAAAGTCGAGGCTTATGCTTTCCCAAGGAGCACATGCAAGTTCCAATGGTTGCAACTTCCCAGCTGGCAACGAATGGCTCTGCTTATTCCTCTGACATGTTGCACAGTGACAATGTACTCGGCAACATCAACCTTGAAGGACGGCCAAATGTACCCTCGACGCAAAGCGTGTGTGGTTTTGGTAATTCCATGGTGACCAGAGTATGGAGAGTCATGCGCTTCGCGTAGTAGCACATGTCTTACTCGGCCTTCTGGGACAGCAATGCGCCCATTGTGCCACCAAAAACCGTCCTCAAACAAATAGCTTGAGTGTTCTTTCCTTTTGTCCATACTGTCCATCGTTATGGCTACACCGTTCAAGCTAGTAGCCTGAAGATCTAGGAAAAAAGGATCTTTGAGATAGCCCTTGTGAAATAGTTGATGCAGGTCAAATATTTCCGTGTTATGCATGCTATCCAAATCGGGTGTGCCCGCGTCACCAGGCTGGTTGCAATCAGACGTCTGGGGGGGTTCAGCAAAATCAAGGGTGGCCGCCCTCGAAACCTGACCATTTTGTTCTCGCAAGCTAGCAACAGTTCCCAACATCAAGTGGTGATGAGGAATTCAACTTAGAGGATCAGCAACATTATTGCGGCCTGGGCGATATGCCCACTTAAAGTGGAATCGTTGTTAGACCATCTTGTCTGTCTCCTCGATAGCGTTGGCTGAATTTGAAAAAAGGTATTTGGGCAGTGGTTCGTAACCACTGTCAAATCCTTGCAGCCTTCCAAATAACATCGCCAAGCTCTCAAAGCGTATATCACTACCTAGAGCTCCTGCTCTGCCGTTGAGTAATTTTGTTCGGCAGTTGTCAGCGTTCGACTCTCAAAACTGATAAGTTTGCCTGCTTGCAGAAGAGCAGCCCCTATTCCAACACCTGACGCATCGATGACTACCTCGTAAGGCAAGTCGGGATCAACTAATGAAAGAAGTGGCGCATTAGTGAGTGCATACTTAACGCGCTCAAACGCATGTTGCGTATTCTCATCCTAAATGAACGTCTTATCTTTCCCTGTCAGAGCAGTAAGTGGCGCGGCCATCAGTGAATAACCTTGCATAAACTTACGAAAGTAGTTAGCAAATCCAAGGAATGAACGTACAATATGTACATCTTTGGGGACAGGCCAGTCAGCGACGCACGCTATCTTGGCTGGGTCAGGGTGCACCCCTTTCGAACCCACTATATGTCCGAGGTACAAACATTCGTCCTTCAGGAAGGAACATTTCTTGCTTGCGTACCCCTGTCGTGGGAAGCAGGAACTTAGAAGCACTAGTGCGTGGCAACTCATACATTCAACGAGTATAGAAAGAACACAATCTTGCCTTCTTGTAGTACGGACAATTAACTACTCTCGTATACTAACATCTAATGCTACGCAAACTCAGCTGCCAATTTGGCTCAACTTTTGGTATGAGAAGTTCATCAAGCGACACGATTCATGGTACGTGGAAGTATTCATCATGTGCTGTACTTGAGTATGTCTAAAAACCTTGACAATATGCTAAGACAAGTACCTATCGCCTTGAACAAAGCGCCGTGGTAAGCTAAAATTGCTTGCACGGATGCACGCCTTTTTAGTGGTAGTCAGTGGTAGTAAGTACGCATAAGGTGCGTCACACTTCAATTGAAGTGAGTGGTATGCGAAATAATGACCAGTTGGTAGAGCAGTGGTACGTCAAATTTGACTATAGTTGCGCGTAAGATAGTGGTCCATTGAAAACGTGACTCTTGCACCAGTCCAATTGTATGTTAGAGTACGTGGAAGAACTTGCACTGGTACGGCGATTTAGGCCACTTATGCATACCCACCGGTACGCTTGAAGTAAAAATTTCTCTTTGCACCCGCAGTGGTACGGAAAACCAAAAGTTTCAGCTTACATAAAAATGTGTACGCAAGAAATTGACAACTTTGCCTTCATCAATGGTACGAGGAACTGCAGCTGTCGCCAATTACTTAGTGGTACGCAACGTTTCCTGTGCACCTCAACTATTTTTACTCAATATTTTTCGGTAGTAGGTCGCCAATACAATGGCACCTACATTTGCCTTCTTCCTCCCCAACAGTATTGCTATGCACACACTTCAAATAAATAGAAAACAGTGAACCTCACAAAGTGAATATAACGAGGGTTAAACAATTTACACTCAAAACACTATACCACTAAGATTTATCAAATGGCAAGAAAGATTATAAGGTATTAGTGTAAAAATTGTTAATACCAACCCATTTACAAATGTTGTGAGCCTAAATTTTGCGAAGCTTAATAGCCCCCTTAATTGGGTGTATTGCGTGCAAACATGTGCTATGCTTTGCTTTGATGCTTCCATCTAGTGTAACGTCTTTCTTTGCTTTTGATTGGCGGTGCCTACTTAGCTCCACAACTGGCTTTTTATATGAGTGTAGGCCATGTTGGTTCTTCAAGGATTTACCCAATGGACAAGCTCAAACCAGACCTAGAAGACCACATAGTAGCTAGGCTAAATATCTTCATTTCAGGCCGTTCATGCCAGTCATCTGTCTTGGTGTGCTCATTCGTGAACCAATCAGTTAAAAATTTGCGAGCGATAGACTCTTCTCTATGCTTAGTCCTCATTTCAGCATTATCTAGCATCTAGCATCACTACAGTACACTTGTCACTCTACCCTAGTATGCTACAACACAAGAGAAGATGAGTTAGGGTCCAAATTGGTGTACATATTAGACAGATAATAGTTACAGCACCCAAGTCATATTGTAACCGTTTCCTAAGTACCTTGGAGGTGAATGGCTCAAGCCCGATAGGATCCAGCAAATTGATGTTACTCAATTGGTTCTTCTATGGTGCAGGTGTGAGGCCTTTCACAGCCTTCTTCTTGTCCTTCTTTTCTCTTTTCTTGAGGGCATCCATGTGGGCTTTAAGAACTGTTGCATAAGCTGCCTGGAAGCGCCCATGCTCCTTTGTTGTGATCTGCACAGCACGTATCAGGAGGTGACAAGTCACATAATTGCCCCGGTAGCAAAAGCAACTGCCAAACAATCCCCTTACTTCAAAATGCATGAACGGTGACAACCCTCCACATAAAATTCCACTTATACTTGCTAATCCAGCACAAAGACAGAAGGGCTCACTACCTCCCACACCGATAGCAGAACATTTACTAAGTAGAATCCAAAAGATCCATTAATGGCAATATAGCCTCAAAGCTGAGCCCGTCTGTCCATACGCCCAGGCAAAGGATTTACATGGCAAACGCCCAGGCAAAGGATTCACATGGCAGCACTTGCAAAAGCCTAACGCCTTACCAAAGTGCTTATCTTCTTCTTGCTGTCAGAGGCCCGTACAAGACACCCGTACTCATTATCGCCTCCCCTTTCAGCTTGCTCACTTTTGCTGCCCTTCTTTGTCTTTACTCGTAAGTTTGCTGTATTCACAAGACATATAGCAATAGTTGTTCTGTTGAGCCAATTTCAAACGCCATACACGTCCATTGGCATGACCATGTAGAGCTGGATACAAACGCCATATACATCACAGGCATGACCATGTAGAGCTGGAGACGAAGTCTGCAGCAACAGGTATTGAAAGTGCGGGCTAAATATAGGAATGCTTGAAAATAAGGTGCTGTCTTACATCGTTTGAAAGTGACATATACGGTGCCTGTTGTTTTATTGCGCTCATATAACTTGGTTAGTTCATTCAGAAACGGATCTGCTTCCAGCATCACCTGCATGCATGCCACCCAGGGAGAGAATGAGTAAGTGAATTTGACACTACCGGATAGGATGGACAAAGAAAAACCAACCTGCGACTACAGAAGATGATTGCTTACCATGTTCGTGTACTAAGATTGCACTTCCATACATGAAAGGCGAGTTCGTTGCTCTGATATGCTCGGTAGCACTCGCTTCGCTGAAATATAATTGTACTGCATGTGGTGCGCGCAGTAAAAGTTCGTTAAAGGGTTTGGCATCTGTTTGGCATTGACCACTTGCACTTCCTGCCGCTCCCTGCCACGCGTGGACCTCCAAGCTTTTCACGTTTCCCAACCAGCTTGAAGCACGTTGAGGAAAGTCGGTGAAAGCACAGGAGCTATACGCTTCCATTCAATTTGCACTTTTCACTTCTGTTTCTGTTTGTTAATAGTATGGGTGACAACACATCACATCCTTCCGCATGATCATGCAAATGTGAAGGAAAGGAGAGGGATGAATGAGTCGTTTTGTGAGACATTTATTGGGGCTGATAAATATGACTAAGATTATACGCGTCAAGGAAACAGGGGCAGGTGACGTAGAAGCTCAAAGCCAACTTGATGAGCAGCCCAAAAGGAACACAGTTAGGGGTTCCCCGGTACAGGGGGGATCTGATTTGAGGCTAACGGATGTAAACTCAGATGATGATGACGATGGTGACATTAATTGGACAAGAAGGATATTTGTGAGTGCTGCTAAATGGCGCCATATGCTTCTTTCACATTTCATTACCCTAAACAAAGAATGCGATGACGGTGCCAGGTGTCGTGCTGGTGGCTAGTTGACTCCTGGACGGAGAGAGCCAAGCGTGGTGTGGTGGGGCGCCCAGCTTGTGCGTGTGTATGTGAGTGAGTGTATGTGTGTGTGTGTACTCTGTTATTAGCAGCTGAGGATGCTCGAGGCTCTGCCTCTCCTGCAGGCACCACCTTTGAGTTTGGTGCCAGAGCAGAGGGAGACACAGTGAATGAGGGAGAGAGGGAGGGAGGGAGGATGAGACGGAGAGAAGAAAGAGAAAGGAGGATGTGGAGGGAAGGAGGGAAGGAGGGCAAGGGAGATGGCCAGAAGAAAGCAGAGGGGAGAGGGAGGGATGAAGGGCCAGGGGGAGGGGCGGAGGGGTGCCGGACGGAGGGAGGGAGAGAGAGAGCGAGGGAGGGCACATGCACACGAACCACGCGCACGCGCACACTTGGGCACACGTATACACACACACTCGCGCGTGCACGCGGACACTATGGGCACCAGTGAGATGGAGGCAGGGAGGGGGAAGGGACTGATGGAAGGCGATCGAAAACACTTACTTCAAGTTCCACTGGCTGCTGCATTGCGCTTCTCTTATTGGTCTTTGAATCTGCTTTTGGGGTGCGGGGGGAGTGGGGGGGGCAGGTGGGGGAAGGAAGGGGGGTTTCACCTTTCTAGTGGGTGCAGCCCTGTGCTGCTGTACAGCGGAGGGACCGCTGCTCGTGCTGCTGGGGCCCGTCGAGGGAAGGCTCGCATGCACATCTCCGCACGTCCCCCAGGCACACGCACGTGTACGTGGGCAGCGTCCAGGTCAGCACAAGGAGCTACACCTGGGGCAGGCGCTGTGTGCTTGCAAGAAGAGGAGTTGGGGTGCAGGGCGGGGCAGGGCAGGGGAAAGGCTGGGTAAGGGTAGAATAGGGGGCAGGGGTAGGAGCAAGATGGGTCGCAACTTCCAGCAGACGCAAAACGATGGCTTTGAAAAGCCTTTGGGGCGCAGCCCCGGGCTGCGATGCCTTCTCCTTGGGGCGTCCATATGCCACAGTCTCTGAAGGTGGAGGAGAAGGAGTGCATACAGAGAAGAAGTGGAGTTGCGGCTGGGGAGGTGAGGGAGGAGGGAGGGGGCAGGGATATGTGCACCACGGGCAGCTAGCAGCAGCAGCAGCTGCAGCTTGTGGCACTCCCTCCCGCCCTCCCCCTCTTGCACACTCTGGCAAGTGCCGTGTCTCTCTCCCTCTCTCTCTCTTTCTCTTGCTCGTTCACTCCTCCGCACACGCGGGACGTGCCCTCCCCCTCTCCTCCTCCTGCGGCTCACGCATTTTGTACCTTGTCTCCCCTCACAAGACGCCAGCTGTCGTCACCTTCTGCACTTCCTTATTTGTGCATGCATGCGCGGGGGGGGTTGCAAATGCCGTGCGTGCGTGCGTGCATGTGTACGCGCGCTTGCTGCAGGGAGCTGGGGGTGATCCCCGCCAGAGGGTTGGCGAGCGAGGAGGCGGCGGCGCGGCTGAAGGAGTACGGGCCCAACGTCGCGAGCATGGCGGCAATGCCGCGCTTCCTGGCCTTCTTCGCCAAGGAGATCTATGAGCCCACTCAGGTAGGCGTGAGGCGTGAGGCGTGAAGCGCGCGTGCTCCGGGCGCTCTCTTCTTTGTCTCCTCCTGTGCGCGTGAAGCACCCCCTGGGTACCGCCTCTCCTGCCTCTCCTGCTGCCCGCCGGTTTCGGGGGCAGCTCCATGCGCGCACAAGCCGGCCTTGCTTCTGGGAACTTCCGCCGCCACCTCTTGCGATGTGTGCTCGATTCTCTGGAGTGACGACGGCCTTCTTTTGATTGAGACCTCCGGACATCCGCAGGAGAATCTGACCTTGCAATTGGCAGAGTCCTCGTATTCTCACCCTCCAACTCCCACCCGCCCGAATAAGTAAGTTAGTGAGTGAGTGAGTGGCGGCAGCAACAGCAGCACGTGGTGACGTTGGAGTCACTGTCCTGCAATTTGTTGCAGCCGCTCGTCCAATGATGTACGAGCGCGCACTCGTGGGTGTGAGTATGTAAGTGACTTTGCAGCGTTTGTGTCCCTCCTACGACGTGGTGAGGGGTGCGCAGGGCAACAAGCTCTAGACGCTGCCAGACGACGAGCAGGCGCTGAAGCAGCAGGCGCCGGCGGGCAGCCTGTTGCGGGAAAAGGAGGAGGAGCGCGTGCCGCAGACTGCGCCCTCTTTGGCTCCTTCCACACCCTCACCCTCCAGGTGTTCGCCCGTCTGGCCCTCCCCCTGGCCGCTGACTGTCCGATAGGCTAGCTTCATGCGGGCAGCGGGGCCTGCCTCTGCTGGTCGTCACGTGCTGCGCTGTTCTCGTTGGGGTGCGAGTTTGTGCTCTCTGGCGTGCGTGCCGCGCTGGTGACTGAAGTCGGTGAGGCTCTCGCGTGAGAGCGCGCTCCTGGAAGAGGGGCCCCAAGGCTCAAGGCGTGCCCCAAGTCCCCATCAGCAGCAGCAGCAGCTGCCCTGTTGCTCTCTTGTGGCGCTCCGTCAAGTGGCGACACAAGGCCTGGCGCTCAATGCTCCTCCCAATCCCCGCCTCCTCCTCCTCCCACAGGAGCAGCAGCAGTAGAGCGGAGGTTGCAGGAATGTGGGTGCTGTGGGGTGGCATGGGAAAGGAGGCCGTGCTTGGGGTCCAGGGCTATTTGGTGAAGGTTGGGGGAGAGGCAGAGGCATGCGGGGCTGGCGTGCCGTGAGCTGAGAGGCTCTGAAAATGTGCCTCCGTGCGCCTCGCGTCGGAACACTCACACGCAGATGCTACTGCTTGTTTTTGGGGTGGGGGTGGGGGTGGGGGTGGGGGTGGAGAGATCTGGGAGGAGGGGCTGGGATCAAGGCTAGCTCGGGCCGCAGGACCTGGCTACTGTTTGAGCCACAGTGGCTCTCTTTTGTACACATCACCAGCATGCCTTCGACCTGTGCGTCTGCTGCCCTCCCACGCGGGTCGGCATGTCACGCGCACCCCGTCCCTTCGTGGTCCACGGGGCTGATGCTGTGCTGCGCGTGCGTGTTGTGCGTGCGTGCGTGCACATGTAGGTCCGCGTGCGCGTGTCTGGTGTGGAGGCACGCGCGTGACGGCTGTGAGGGGCGTGATGTGGCGCAACATGCAGGGCCAGATAGTGCAGAGGGCGGCGGTGGCGGCCGCCCAGCTGGCAAAGGTCGTGGCTCAGGAGTCGGCGCTGGTCGCCATCTCACCCGCCACGTGAACCCTTCCCCTCCTTCTCCTCCTCCTCCTCCTCCTTGGAACCGCCTGCTGCTGCTGCTGCTGCTGCTGTCGTTGGGGCGGCACCTGGGGGGAGGGGGGGGAGGAGAGGGAGGGGGCCAGGGAGTGGCATGCGGCGGTCGCAGCAGACTTGCTGGGCCTGCGTGGCATCATGCTGCCCCTACGCCCACTACCCTAGCCTCGGTCCATTCTACACCACTGCGGCTCTTTGCCTTATGCCGTTCCTTCATCTCGCGTCCCTCTCCCGTGCCTTCCCTGCCCTTCCTTCCCATGCCGTCTCGGCACGCTCCAGTCTTGGCACGACTGCCCTGCTCCCCGGGCTTCCCCCTCTTCTTTTGCATTGCACCTGCACACGCGCGCACGCTCGTATGCAGCGTGGTGCGTTTGAGCGTGCGTCATAAATGTGAATGTGACTTCGAGATGAAAAGGCCTGTGAAAGGGCCGTGCGCGGGGACGATCGGCCAGCTTGCCTGTTGCAGAAGCCAGCAGGCCCGTCTGTGTGGGGGTGGGGGCTCCCCGTCCACATGGCAACGCCTGAGAGCATCTGGACTTTTGCAGGAGGAGGGCCGACGGTGGGCTAGCTGACACTCTGAGCTGACTTAGACCTTGTCTTGTTACTGAGCAAGTGTGCATGAGACGGGTGTGTGTGTGTGTGTGTGTGTGTGTGTGTGTGTGTGTGTGTGTGCTTGTGCACGCGCGCGTGCGTGTGGGGCTTCCGGGGTGCTGCGTGGGGGTTATGGGCGTGCGCCTGGGCACGCGTGCTCTCGTGTGCGTGAATGTGCATGCGTAACTGTGTTCGTGCCTGTGCGTCTGCATGCATGTGTCTGCTTGCGTGGGCTTGTCTCTACCTCTTAACCTCTCTCTCTCTCTCTCTCTCTCTCTCTCTCTCTCTATCTCTCTCTCTCTCT
>WELA01009243.1:257286-275728 GCA_009602735.1 Mesotaenium endlicherianum | reverse complement strand
GGGGGGGGAGAGAGGAGGAAGCTTGCAGACGCCCTAAGTGCAACAGGGAGTGCATGCTTGAGGGTGGACGAAAGGCAGGGTGGACGTGGGCAGCAGGGATCGGCGGGGAGAGAGTAAGAGAGATGCAGAAGCGGAAGAAGAGGATATAGGAGGACAATCGAAAGAAGCTCGGGCATAAGACACGCCGGCATGACCCCACGACAACCCCACATACACACCGCCATCGTTGCCGGTGGTCCCCGCAGACAGCCTCCGCCCAGAAAATACCTGCCTACACGTGAGCTCAAAGGGGGTCAACACCTGGTGGCATCGGTCAGAGGGAGAAAAGTGCTGGCGCAGCCAAGAAAAGAGGCACACCGCATCATCCGGCCACACACAACCCATGCATGCATGTTGCTGGCCAGCAACGGAGGCACGGGCAGTCTATTTTACGCACACTCAACAGCTGAGCACGAGGCAGGCAGGCGGTCGAGCTCCGGCAGGCCCCCTGGGCCATCCTGGTTGGCTGCATGGCTGGCGGGCGGAGAGAACTAGGTGCTGCATGTTACTGCTAGCAGATGGACGCTAGCTTCAGCCCCCTTCTTAATCTATTTCTCTTTTGGAACTACAAAATCGTAGCCGACAGAAATGGGAGGCATCCTGCAGCTACAGGATGCAAATACTTCGGGCAGAGCCTACCAATACTCCGTCCGTGCGGAGACAGAGTCGCTAAACTCGCTCAAGTTCTGCACGTGATGTATCGAGGCGCGTACTCACAACCTTGCGACTGTAGAAATCGAGGAGAACAGCTCCTTTAGACGTATGTGAGCGTGTGGGTGAGGACATCCCTCACCTGCTGCACACTGCTCATTGCCGCAGCTATTTCATGACCCACAATCAATTTCCGACCTAACAATAGCATCTACGGAAATTTCTTCTCGTCTCTAAAAGTAACATCTTACAAGCTCCGGCGCCAAAAGGACTGTCAAGGACTTGTGCTTCCCATATCTACCTTTCTGATGCAACCCTCTGTAAAGAAAAGTCGCCTCAAAAGACACTTGAGTAGAGTTTTGATTTGCGAAGACGTGAAATGCTTTGAACTGGAACGGAACAGTTTGGCCACTCGCGACGATTCTTGACTTGTACGCAACGGTTGACTGAGGTGGACTGAGGGCCTATTTACAATGGGCCTTTTTGGTTCATTATTCTTGAACGAATGTCGCGAATACTATCCGTTTGACGGTGCCGCACGCGCAGCGCAAGCTACGGCCACCCAGGTACGGAAAGTCAACGTTGACTTACCGACCACTTGACTGATTACGTCGCAGTCAGCGGTTATGTCGGCGTCAAGACCACTGGCAAGGGGTCAATGTCAATGTGCCCCACACCCAGGGATGGGGGAGGTTTTGACAACATAGACAGCCGCGAGGCTAGAAGTTGGGGATCAGTGATGAGCCGCCCAGCAGGTACCAAGTCAGGTACTGTGTGACTGGCAGATTAAACCAGGTCATGGCCGCAATGCCAAGATAGGTTACGGCCGTTCGGTTGGGAATCTTGAGCAAGTGGCATTTGCTTGTACACGTCGCTCAGGAGTTCTTAGCCATGAGCCAATTAGGCGTGACTGCCAGCTGAGAAGCTAAGCAGCCACGCGCGACAGTCACGAGGTGTGCATGCATGCTGAGTGACTACGAGTTTGAGTTGAGCATGGCTAGGCAGAAGCGACATGCAGCTAAGCTTTGTGACTAAGCACGGCATTCTCAAAAGATGACGCTGTGTGGTGCCTGCGAAAGGCACAAATCTTGCCTGAGACATGTCATTCACTCTCACGCACTTTTGCCAAGAAGACGAAGGAGCAGAAGGAGCAGAAGGAAGGAGAAGAAGGGCGCAAAGAAGAAGAAGGAGTTCCCAGGGCCATTGGAGAGCCGAGGTCCCACGCTTCTGCCGACACTGAAGATTCTTCTCAGTGTATCATAGATAAGTTAGGATTGTAGAAGTTCCCAAGAGGGGATCTCCCTGTTGAAAGTAGGAGAACTACAGAATAGAATCTGCTAGGAGATTAGCACAGATTCGGCCGAACAAGTGTGTGTGAAGCAGCCTTAAAATGGTGAGTTGTGTGTTAGTTTCCAAGTTCTCAGAAGTCGCATTCGCATCTCGAAGAGAGAGAGTAGTATTGGCAGATAAAGCTCTCAATGAAGAACTGAGTGAGCCTAGCCTGGCAGTGAAGTGCTGTTAAGGCGCGGTGTTAAGTGAAGAGCTTGACCCAGGCCAGCATAGACGTGTAGTTTCAGACTTTTGTAAGCTGTGACTTTGTGAAAGTTAAGCAAAAGCCTGAAGGGCGATTTTCTCTGAATCTGACGTAATATGCCAAGCTGCTTAGAGTGTGATTTCTGCAAACTACAATTTGCTCGCCTGTGAACCCAAGAACCTTAAGGCATAAAGCCTATGTGGAAGTAAGAGACTTCCGTCCTACTTCTGAGAACTTTGGTTCTGTGGTTCAGGTGAGTAGAAATTCCCAAGCAGATTGGGGATTGAGGCCTGTGAGGGCTGCCGGTGCTCAACCTGAAAGGGGCCCCGGAGAAATTCAACTGTACATGCGGTTGAGGAGTGGAAGACTCTACTACCCTGTGGAGCTTGCGAAAGGTTCTGATTTAAGCCAGAGTCCACGAGGAAGTGAGACATCTGAGCGCACGGAGAACCTGTGGAGTGAGCAACCGTCGGGAGACGAATCTCGCCATACTGCCACGAACGGTGAGAATCCGTATAACGCGCAAGCCTTTGTACCCAATTTGGGCACAGAGCACGACGCGTGGGGTAAAGTTAATGAGTCTTGGTCATCATTCGAAATGACTTGTGTTCATAAGGATTAAAATCCTAAGTTCAAGCTGTTTACAAAGTGTTTTAGTGGGACGAACCGGTGGAAATAGTCTCACTTTCGAAGAGTTTGATGAGATCTATTGGGTTGATTTCTTTGAGAGAATTCGAAAGGATTCTTCTTATACTCAGTCAGTCGCTTTTATAAGCTTGGTTCAGTACTCGGACAAGGATGCCTTGTTGCTTTATCGCCAATTCCGGAAGGATGAGAACCTTACCCAGGAATGGGCGTTTGACGAGCAAAAGAAGGCGAGGGATCTAAAAATGTAGAAAGAGGCTGCAAAAGCCCGCCTGTCCACTTTGTCATCAGGAAGAGCGATACCTGCTGCACCTGTTGAGAGCGTAGACTTAGCTGCACAAACATAAGAATTAATAGATGCTATGAGGCAACTCACCGAGGGTCAGCAGCAAGCGGCTACTCGAGATGATGATGCTGGACCTGTCGCAGAATTGCGTAAAGTGTGTGCAGAATTGTCTGAAAGATTGCTAATGCTCAGGAACGAGTAACGCGCAGGGTTGCACCTTTTACAGGGCAGCATGGTGATAGTGCCACCAAGGAAGCAAGCCATGCGCAAGCGTTGGCTAGATGCCGTAGAGATATGGAGGCTGGGGATGACCAGTTAGACTCTAAGCACTGTCTGCGTCGTTTCTTTAAGTTGCTTGAAGCAAAATTCTCAGAGGATCGCAGTCTTAAGGTGCACCGTTATGTGCATTTTGTCCGTCAAAAGAATAAGACAGTGATGGAGGTCAAACCCAGATTGGTAGACCTTGCCAAGAAGGCAGGAATCTATGAGCCTAGGATTGTGGCTGACAAATTCTTAATGTGTCTGGGTAAAGACACAGATTGGGAGGTCAGGCCGCACCTATCTGCGAAATGCGGAATCGATTGGAACATCGACGAGGCTGCTGAAATAGCACGCAATGTCAAGGAAGGTAAAGTCTGGTACAAGGAGGCTTCCAGGACGCTTATGGCTCCTGACAGAAAGGAGGAATCCTTTCAACCTAAGGCCAATAGCTCTAATTTCCAGTTTAAGAAGAAGAGCGGGTCTTTCAATAGGTTTGCTAAGCACGCCAACACTGCTGAACAGCAAAGGGCTGTTGGAATTGCGGGAAATCGGGACATCAGAAGAGAGATGTCCGTACCCGGATGCTAAGCAATTGTCTGCTAGCAAGGCGCAGGTATGCACACATTGCAGCAAAAAGGGACACTCAGAAGATGAGTGTTGGTCCAAGAACCCAAATCTGAAGCCACCATGGGCTAATGCTGCCACGAAAGAGGCAGATAAGGGTAAGAAAAAGGAGAAAGATAACTCTGGTAACCGAAAGGGTAACCAGAAGTATGATGCTATGAGTGCAGACATTGCAAAGTTGAAAGCTCAATTTGCAAGACTAAATGTGCCTAATGTCTATTATGATGCAGATGTGGCCGAAAAGACCGTCTGCAAAGGCGAGAAGCTGACGCCTGAGCAGGCCGTGGCTGCAACGGCTGCGGAGCGCGCAGATCATGACCGCCTCGTTCCGAGGAATGCTGGGAAGCTTCCTCAGACCTTTCGGATCACTCTCGATGAGAACGAGATTGCGCAGCTACGACAAGCCAAGCCTGGGCCACGCAAGACATTTAGTTTTTCGTTGGAGAAGTTGAAGGCTCTGGTGGAACACCGGATTCAGCACATCCCTTGTCTTTCACTCGTTGATCTGCGTCTTACGTATCCTTTCACGATTGAAGAAGCCGGACAGCAGCTGGACATAGCTGAGGAAGGCGCGAACAACGCTTCGCTGCCTACTAATTTCAGCACTGTGAGAGTGCAGAACAAGGATAGAGTTTTGACTTTCAACAACTGGGCCGCTCCCAATATCCTATTGGACACTCGCGCACAGCCAGTAATCTTGGGAAAGCAAGCTGTGAAAGCTCTGGGATTGACGGCAAGGGACCTGAAAGAAATTCCTTTTAGTTGAGGATTGCATCTGGGCAGATTTCAAAGTCTTGTGGAATTACCCGCAAGCCTGTGAAAATCACAGTAAACTTGGGGAAACCTGAGGAGGCATCACTGCTCATAGAATGCACGGTGACAGAGGCAGAGAACTATGATGTCCTCTTGGGGACAGAAGCCTTGATTCCCCTGGGTATGGTCATCGACCTGCGGAAGCAGAGGGTGACTTACCAGTTGACAGAAGATCGGGTGACTTACCAGTCGACAGAAGATCGGCAGCCGACAGGAGAAATTCCTGTAAAAATGGTTTGCTCGGGAGAGGCGAACTACGGACTGCTAGACTGTTGTGTGAATGATCGGTATCCAGACCATTATGACCTCATCATGCCACGCGAAGAGGAGGGCTACACCAGCGTCAACATGCCGACTCCCTTGGTTTGGCAACCTTGGATTATGGAGCAACTGGAAGCTGTGAGTAACAGGGACCGCGGCCCGCAAGAGCTGCTGCCAGTTCCTTATTTAATTAAATCTGCTGCCAATTTGATGCCTGGAGTAGACCCGCTACCGCAAGGCATTGTGGGGATGGAAGATCCTTTTCGCAGGAGAGGAGTAGTAGTGCTGGAATTGTTCGCCGGACTTGGTTCTGGAACCATCTCACTGATTCAGCGAGGTATCCAGGTATCCAAAGTGCTGTATGTGGACAATGATGAGAGTGCTTTCACAGCATTTAGGGAGGTCATGAGTCAGATGCGGCAAATGTATCATTTCAAGGCGTTGGTGCCTACTAACTCTAGTTTGGTGCGTCTTGGTGGAGGAAACATTCTGGATGTGAAGTCTGAGGACTTGTATGGTTACAGGATTGACTGGATCTTTGCGGGATTCTCTTGTCAACCTTTCTCGCAAGCTGGGAACAGGATGGGATTCAATGACCCGCGAGCATAACACTGGGGATGGATGGTGAAAATCATCAGTATGTTGCGGGAACGCCAGCATCTCTACCCACCAGTGGTTGTAATTGAGAATGTACATCCAGGGATGGATTACAACCAGATGAAGCCAGGAGATCCATGGCTGGTCTTCAACTCCACCCTGGGTCATCATGTATTGATCAACGACGCCAGGCACGGAGGACTTTCACACCGGGCCAACTATTCTGGACCAACGGCATGTCCATTGAAGTCCTGAGGGAGATGGAGGAGATTACGGGCGCTCACCAACAGCAGTATCTGTGGGAGAAGCACTGATGGTGGAAACCAAACCAGTGATCAGGAGGGATTCCTACCCACAGTACGTCGTCAACGAGCCAGGCCGGCCAAGGATGGTGCTGCCCACCTTCACGGCATACCCAGGATCACGCGCATTCGTGAATGGAGGACCGGGAACGGTTAAGAATGCGCACGATAGAGAAGCTCAGTGGAGAGAGCCAACAGCTGAAGAGAAGGGAAAGTGCCTGGGAGTACCCAACTCCATTGCCCAAGAAATTGTTGCAATGGTGGGACAGGACGACACTGGGAAGATATTCGGCAATATGATTGAGCATCACTCCATGACGTGGTTGGTGGAGACGACTATGACTTGGCAGCAGATGACATTCTCTGACAAGCCTATGCCCAAGCCGAGACCAATAACGATTGGAGTCCATGTGGTGCCAATTTCTGATCAGAGAGCTATTAGGGAAGCGCATCAGCAACAAGAATAATATGGTGTTGAAAGGGACGCAGCTGAGGCTGACCAAGGTGAAGCACTCAGAGAAACCAGAGTGGCGGAGCTGATCTGGTGTCAAGACCTATTGGCGCGAATTGAAAATCGGATGGCGGCTCTACACGACCCTCTGGAAAGAGAGCTGCGAAGGCTGCGGGAAGACGTAGCCATGGAAGACCAAGCAACCGGTGAAGCAAACCCTTTGGCGAGCGCTGCAGCAAGCAAATCACAGGAGATCCCATTATCTGCAGAACGCTCCAACCAAATATTTGTGAGGATGCCAGAAGGGGAGGAAGAGACCACTTCTGAGTTACGGAACATGGCCCAAGATCAGGTTTACGGAAGCCCATCCCCAGACGCGGCAACGTCAAGATATGAAGAACGCCAGTGCAATATTGGCGAATGGGCTGAAGATTGCAGTCAAAATTTAGGAAATTCTAGAGGGTCTGGAAAGACCATTTGCCTAGAGGTGATTTTTGAAGAACGCAGGAAGGAGACGGTCGAGAGATTGCTCGCCACACCTATTTAGATGAGCCCACAGCCGGAGGCCAAAGGGCAACCACAAGGCACAGTTGGCAGCACAGCTGAGTCGATCACCAGGCAAATCATGGAGCAGTTGCTGGAAGTAAACGCCCCTCGACTCAAGGAAGAGAAAGTGGCGAAGGCAGCTCGGGCTCTACTGTCAGCCATCATCAACATGGCGAGGCTCAACATAGGAGGGGATGAAGAATCGCCGCCTCCTGGAACAGAGAAGCCGGAGGAGGGAGAGGATGCAAAGATGCAAGGCCTCCCAGAGTTTGAGTTGCCATCACTCAACAATGAAAGGGAAGCCAGGGCAGAAATTCCACGTTTTCCCACGCCAGAGTTGAATCTGCTTGACTTACAGGAGCTGAGGACAGACGACTGGGTAGCTGACCACCTGATGGGGCCAAGCCCGGCATACCTTTATGAAGAATTAAGGTCACCAACATCCAGTACCCTACTGCCAGTCTTTCAGTGGCAGAGCCCAAGTCAACCGCACGACCGCCGCAACGGCAGAAGGTGACTGCCTGCACTGCTAAAGTGGAGACAGCGCAAGGTAAGCCCAAGGGTTGCGCAAGCAGACCAAGAAAGGTGGTCCGTGAGGGTAACGCATCTTTTAGGAGGATGCTAAAGCAATATTTCAAGCATAAGGGGAAGGCTCAGAGAGAGGGTGTTCCGCGAGGAACCACAGCCCCACCTCCTCCGCCTCTGCGGGATATTCTGCAGAGAGAGGGAGAGGACGGCTTGATTCGCAGGGCAATGGCATTGGGCATTAGTGTACCGCCAAGCATTTACACGCTCTTGTTGCAACTATCAGATCTTAGGATGCAGAGGCCGGAGGCACCTGCCTCCATGACACCTGCAATCCCAGAATAGGAACTGATGGATCTGAGAAATACCATCAGCCGCTTGACCGCAGCAGATGATGTTTTCCTCGCACAACTAGCGGCACCTCAAAGGCCGCAAACGTTGGCGTAGGCATGGACGGTCACACCACCCGCAAGGGAGGAGTATGGCACGACCGTTGCCCGCATGGCTATTATTGAGCGAGAGTGGGGCTGGGTAATCAGCCCTAGGACAGATCCTGCAGGTTGGCCAGTAGCAAACCAACCTCGGCCACGTGAAGAAGGAGGAACCGGGACCAGTTAGACTGCAGTTGACGAGGAAATATTCTTGAGGCAACCCATCCGGAGGCGCCTGACGTACACCTTACCGCAGGAGAGGCGACGCGTCATTGGAAAAGGTAAAAAGCATAGGAAACAGGGCTGCAGAGCCTATGACAACGGAGGAGCAAGCTGCAAAGCCTACTACCCCACCTCCTAAGAATCAGGCAGAAAAGCCTGAGGGCCAGGATGAGGGCGAAAAGCCCCCACCTGCACTGAAGGAGTAGCAACTACTGGATGCCTTTGTTGGGGAGAAGCAACTTGAAACTGAGACTTTTGCCATTGGGAAAATGGTCTCAGCCCAGCAGAGAGCACAAGTAGAAAGATTGCTGAAGAAACACCGCAAGGTGTTTGCTTTTACTAAGGAGGAGATTGGTAGAACCACTGCCAGTATGTGTGAGATCACACTAACTACTGATAACCAAGTCAGACTTGGGCCGCATAAGCTCAGTCAGACAGAGTGGGACTGTGTGGAGAAAACTTGCGAAGAGCTGCATAAGCTCCGCTTGATTGAAAAATCTACCTCAGTGCATTGGGCTCCCACAGTAGTAGTCGCTAAAAAGCACGAGGCCGGCAATTACACTGCCACTCGTATGTGTGGAGATTACAGACGATTGAATCTCTACACGGAGCCAGACAGCTATGTGATGCCTACACCGGAGCGGATCTTTGCAATTGCCACCACCGGAAAGGTGTTCAGCATCATCGATCTGCGCCAAGGCTTCAACCAGATCCTTGTGAAAACAGAAGATCGAGGTAAGACCGCTATCTGGGCTCAAAGGGAACTTTGGCAATGGACAGTAATACCATTTGGGCTGAAAAATGCCCCAGCCATATTTCAGAGGACTATGGATAAAGTACTGGAGGGGCTGGATTTTGCTAAGCCATACATTGACAATGTGGTAGTATTCAGCAAGTCCATAAAGGAGCACCTCGAGCACTTGGAATAAGTATTCCAGCGCCTGGAGAAATTCCAGATGAAGCTGCATCCTGGGAAGTGCAGATTCTTTGAGGCACACGTGCCTTACCTAGGACATGAGATTGGGAACAATGCCATGTCCCCTCAGGCTGTGAAGACTGAGGCTATTTACAAGATACCTGCACCTGCAAATGTGTCTAAGTTGAAATGCGTGCCAGCGTAACAAGACACCAAATCAAAAGAAGGGAGAAACCTTGCAACCCCTGCCTATTCAAGAGTATCCTTGGGAGCAGATTGCTATGGACTTCATCACATCTTTATCAGTGAGTGGTCAAGGACACGGTGCAGTTTGGGTTGTATCGGATAGACTCAGCAAGATGGCTCACTTCATTCCCATGAAGGAGACTTCTACGGCAGGAGATGTGGCACGACTATTCTTTGATCATATTTTTAGGCTACATGGGTCGCCGAAGGAGATTGTTTCAGATCGAGATTCAAGGTTCACTAGCAACTTTTGGCGGTCATTAACTACTCTGATGGGGACCAAGATGAGTATGAGCACTTCCTATCATCCTCAGACAAACGAGCACAGTGAGAGACTCAACAGAACTCTTCAAGAGGTGCTCAGGAGTTTCACTATGGAAGACCCTTCAGAGTGGGACAAGAAGCTGCCACGGTTGGAGTTTGCCTACAACAACAGCATGCAGGGTTCCACCAAGCAATCACCATTCGCTATGGTTTATGGGAGAGAAGTATATCATCCAAAGAACATCTTGTTGGAATAGGTCAAGGAGACTCAGGTTCCTACTACACAAGCGTTTATGGAGCCGATGGCCAAGACTTGGAACATGGCTAAGACGTCTATACGGAAGGCACAGGCAAGTCAAGCATGCTAATAAGCATCGGAGGGAAGTGACATTCCATGTGGGCGACAAAGTACTCTTGTCAGCAGAGAACCTACCTTTCACAGGCAAGAGGAAACTGCGGGCACGGTTTACAGGTCCCTTTGTGGTGCTCAAGCAGGTGAATCCAGTGACCTACAAGTTGGAGCTTCCTTCAGGCTGGCGTATCCATGATGTGTTCCATGTCAGTTCTTTGCGGCTATTACGTTGACCCGAATGAAGGACATCAGGACGACTACCTACTCCGCCACCACCGATCGAGATCGTTGATGTATTGGAGTATGAAGTGGAGGCGATTGTTGGCGATCGACGAGTCAAGCGAGGTCAACGACTAGTTCAAGAGTACTTGGTCAAGTGGAAAGGCTATCATGCGAACGACAACACTTGGGAGCCAGAGCCCAACTTGACTCATTGTAAGAGTAAGTTGAGACGTTATCTACAGAATGCGTCGAGGACGTCGCATCTTGAGGAGGGGGATGATGTGAGGTCATAGGTTTATAAAGAGCATTTTTGAGTGTCATGAAAGTATGTTTTGATTGCATAGAACTCTAGACTGCATTTTTATGGTCAGTTTGATATAAAGTTCATCAAATTTGGTTAAGTATTGAGAGAGTTATGGATTCTCAAAGTTCAATTAGTTTTGAGGTCGGTTGACTACTGTCCTTAATTCGCAGTGAGCGCGACCGTCGGATTGACCGACAGCGTCGAGCGATCTGGCCCGTTAGAGTGAACTCAAACCTTCACGTAAGTTCGGTTGACGCGGAGTGTCGACAAGGTCGATTTACCTAGAAATTTCGGTTTAGCCTAGCGCGCCTAAGATAGAATATTCTAGTAATGTCGATGCATGTATGTGGACGTCAATTCGGCCCGACACGTCAGATGAGACTAATATGGCTTACTCACGAATATTCTGGAAGGGACGATTTGACGATCACTTAGGAAAATCCATAGCTTCCTCCTAGAGAGGAGCACTTAGGCAGAAAATTATAAATAGGCATAACTTCTTTGTTTCTCATCAGTTTTCACTTCTGTAAAGTACTACGAGTTTGTAATGACAAGGCCTTTCATCCTACATCATTTGTGAGTACTTTCTTGCTACTCAAAGTGTTGAGTAATTTTCCTAAGCTTTCTTAGTGATATGCCGCTTCGCTCTTTAATATGATTGCAACTAGTTCCTTTCCTCGTGAGTTACTACGCTTCCACTAGGGCACTCTGTCCCTTTCACCTAGCCTGTCATCCCACTGCTCCTATATTTGCTTCATTGTGGCCTCCTCTGTGATTAGCTTCAGATGCAATTTTGTTGTAATAGCTTCCAGCATGTCTTTGTTCTCTGGCTTGTTCAAGAAGGCTGTCAATGACTTGGTCATGTTTGTCTCACATCCAAACTTGTCCCCTATATATAGCTTCAGGTCATTGTTCATTCTTTGCCATGTTCTTGCAGATCCTTCACCTACTCTACGACGCTTTGCTAGAGGAATTTGAGGGGCTGACATAGACACCTTCTGCTTCAGATACCTTATCTCTCTCTTAGCTCCTCTCAAGTCTTTCTTCATGCCCATGAACTGCCGAGCAACCTGTACCTCCCAGTAGTTGTTTTCCTCTTCAGGCTTCAGTTTTCATCTGCATATTTTAGCATTTCATACTTGTATCTCTCTACTTTACTCTCTAGTCCCTTTGAAGTATCTATAGGTGCTTTCTCGACACCTTTTTTCTTCCTCTTCAAAAATTTGCCACCTCCTCCTCTAGGCATGTTTGCACTCTTGGTAATATCATTTTATTGGGTTGATCATAATGCTTTTTGGCTCTAGGGATGGGTGCACGTTCTACCTGGGACACGGACTCTACAGGATCCATGATGAAATAGAACTTTTGTACGAATGTGTACAGAGTTATAGGCGGATTGGTAGGTAGGTAGGTGGTAATATGTTGGTTCAGCAATTTTTTGGCATCTTTTGATTTTTATATATTTTTATTCTTAGAAATATTTTTTGCTTTTTAGATTAAAAACTTATATGAGCTTGTAAAGTTTACCTCTGCCTACGCACCAAGAATGTGGCATTTATTGAAATGCACATGTAGCAGGACTTATGAGGGTGTGAAAACTTAAATGTTAGTTTTCTCACACGTAATTTTCATTAAACTTCATAAGACTCCTCATGTTTGAAAACACCTTCAAGTTTCAAATTTCAAACTGTTATGGAATCCTCTTACATAGAAGAACAGTCATGCAAAGTATTAGCATAACACAATGTCAGGTGGTTAACATGTGCCACTGAACACATGCATGAAAAAAAGTTACATTTCAAGAAGTAGGCAACTTATCGCCTACTTTTGCATATGTAGCTCATGGACCCTATCTTGGGCTGTGGTGCTTAAAATGAGCTGTAACTTGACCAATAACACTATGGGGGGGTGCAAAATCTGGTAGAACCATGTTTAGATCCGTACTCTAATTGTTTCTGCATTGTACGGACTGGCATGCTTCACATGTGCGAGAAATTCCACATGTCACATTTTGGAGGCTTACAGCCTGTGATTTGATGCAAACTAATTTCCTTTTGATCCATGGTTACCCAGTTGGGTCCTTAGTACCTCCTGAAAATATGGGGGAAATCAAAAAAGTGGAGTACTAGTTATGGCCATCTGTATGAAGTGAAAGAATAGTGCAATATGTAATATTTTTCCAATTATCGCTTACTTTTGCAGATTTCAGTTTATGTGCATATCTTGGGTCTCACTGAATGGAATGACCCAAAATTTCACCAATAGCTCTATGAGGGCATGACAAATCCAACAAAAAAGATATTTCAAATTCGTACTACAAGCATATCGCATTTTACAGACGGCCACTCTTCACATGTGCAAAAAGCGCCACATGGCAAATTTGGAGGCCCATAATTTAAAGTGATTCTATGAAATTAAAATATTTTCATTTCATGGCTACCTATGAGGTTCCTTTGTGACCCCTTAAAAACATGAGGTTCATTAGGAACTTTATGAACAACGGATGGTCATTTGTATGAAGCAGCAAGAATGAGAGAAAGTGACAATTTCCACTTTTGTCGACATATTCTTCAATTTCACTAAAAGTGTCAGCTGTGTCTGAAACTTTAAGGAGGTCTATATATGGGGTTTATCTACTAGTATTCCAAATTTGAGACCATTCAGACAAAAGCGTTGCAGGTGGCGCTAAGAAGTATCTAAGTGTCCAAAAAATGGGCATTTGGGTTGCATGTGTTCCCCCTTTCAACAAGTCTCTCTCTTTTTTGTGTCAGAATCGCACTCTTGCGAAATCCGGTCACTATCCGCACAAGATTGCAAGCAGGGGAATAAAAAAAAGATTTTGTAAAATGTCCTCGAGATGCATTGTAAACCAAATGCATTGTTTAATAATACCCTTCGTTGAAAAACGCAATTTATAGTTTCCTTCAATATCGTGATTGCCCTTGTTCAATAATATGTCCAATGTAAATAGGCCCCAATGATAAAGAGATTTCAAATTCGTTGGAGCTGCATTTTTTAGTGCTAAGTGTTGTCGTACAATGGCTTGTTCTGCTCTCGTAGCCATACCATGCACGTGTGCTCGTACCCCTTGCCGTCTCTGCTCGCGTCCTAATCCGTCTCTCGCGTGCCCGAGCCGTCTTTGCTTACGTACCCCTGCCCCCCTGTTGTTTCTCCTCGCATACCCCTGCCGTTTGTACTTGCGAACCTCTGCCGTTTCTGCTCGCAAACCCCCGCCGCCTCTGCTCGGCGCTCGCGTCCTCCGACATCTCTGCTCACGTACCCCTTCCGTCTTTGCTTGCGTACCCCTACGTCTCTGCTCGCGTACCCCTTTCGTGGGAAGAAAGAAGCACTTATATGCAGAGACACATACTCTCTACGCGCAAAGAAAGTACACAATTTTCTTGCTAGTGATGAGCACTACCAACGACTCTCTTACTAACACCTAATGGTACCCAAAGTTAGTTACCAGTTTAACTCAGCATCTAATACGAGAAGTTCATCAAGCGTAGAAATACTGGTACCTGAAAGTATTCACCATCCCTTGTACTTGTGGTACTCAAAGTATCTTTAAAAACGATTGCAGTATGCTGAAGCAAGTACTTACTACATATAAACAAAGCGTCGTGGTATGCTAAAATTGCCTGCACAACGGCTCGCCTTTTTGATAGGATTGAGCGGTATTCAATATGCAAAAGGTGCATCACACTGCAATCAAAGCAAGCGGTTCGCGAAGTAATGAATACTTGGCAGAGTAGTGGTATGTCAAATGTGACAATGATTGCACTTGAAATTATTGGTCCATTGGAAACGTAACTCTTGCCCCCAGCCCAATCGTACGTTAGAGTACAAACTGCGCAGAATAACTTGAGATAATACGGCGAGGAATAACACTTATGCATACCCATCGATACGCTTGAAGCATATTCTTTTCTTTCTTAAATGCAGTGGTACTCCAAATGCACTTGACGCGGAGATACTGCCACCCACAGTAATATTGCAAACTCAATTCTTAAACTTAAAGAAGAATAAGTACGCAAACTATTGACATCAACTTTGGAGTAATCAATAGTACGTGCAATTTTAGCTGCACCAGTAAAGTAGTGGTACACATTGTTACCCTCGTTCACTTTAACCAATATTATTTTAGTAGTAGGTCGCCACTACAATTGTTACTAAATTTTCCTTCTTCCTCCTTAAAAGCAAAGTTACGTCGTCCTCTAGTCCTCTTAGTTCGCAGGTTTGATTCTTCGTGAACTTTGGAGTTTCCAAATGTTGAATTGTTCGCTTGGTTCGCCCACAAAGCACGCCACACTCTTTAGAAGCTGTGAAACACTTAAGAAAAAGAGAAATAATACTTTTTTGAAAATCTAAGAATACTCTTTGTTTTGCAAAGTGCATACTATATGCATAATTATTCAAGTAGAAGAGCTCAATAATTAGACAAAATTTTAAAATTCTATTAATGTTCGCTGATGCTTAGTTTGTGTAACGATTTGAGCTTTTTAGGCGTATTTAGAACGTTTTTCTAATTACCTAAAAGACGTTATACTTTTCTTTTGTATAAGATTCCATGTTTTTTGAATTATTTTGACACACAAGTGTGTCGACTAACTCCCGGTCGATTGGCGAAACGACCCAAATACTACTGCAAAAAGAATCATAAAGTGATTCGATTACTTCGCAAAAGTATAACGTAATTAATTATAAAGTAGTTTGATTAATTATGGCGGAATAACTTAATCAATTATGGATTGATTAACTTATTTTGACTGTCATTATTTCGGATATTAACAGTCATTGTTTTCGGTTAACGACGCGTCGCTAACCCGAAAGAAAACACCAACTTGTGGTCCAAGGCATCGACCGGTCGGGATCGAACCCGCGACCTCCCGGTCGTCGCGTCGCGATTCCGAAAATAGTCGTCAAAAAAACATAATATTCAGGGTTACCTTGCATTTAGGCGGATTCGAACCCGCGGCCTTTCGTTTCGAACGCTCACACCTAAACGATTGGCCAAAGTAGTTATTATATCTGCCGGGTCATGTCCAATTAATATGTACGATACCGCGCGAGCAATCGCGACTTTTCAAGAAGTCGTGCGAACGCGAAAACGCCCGTTTGGCGTATAACGATTTTTTCGGAAACCGTTGAAAAGCCTCCAAAAGGCCAAACGGCGCGCTAGGAGCATTCGGCCGAATTGGTTATGTCCAATTCAGCCGTTTTTTGTTGAACATGAACCAATGCCCTAGGTGGTGATTCGAAGCACTCTAGTGCCCACGTTGTGCAAGTGTATATACTTGCAAGAGTCATTTGGAGTGCAACTCTCACAAGCACAAATTCTATTAGCTTTTGTTTTCGCTTTCACAAGGATTGTGCATTTTCTCGAAGTTATCGTTATTTCTTTCTGCTAATACTAATTTATCCTCGAATACCGAGCAAAGATCCTCGTGGAAAGCAGAAACGTTACAGTTTGCAAGTTTGCTTGTTCGCAAAAACTAAGCATCCTCAACCTTCCAAGTACGCAAACGGAGTAACCAAGCTCAAAAGTAGTGCTATACACGCACTTTAAGAAAACAGTAAGTAGTGAATCTCAATAAGTTAATATTGCAAGGGTTTAAAGATTTGTAAGCAAAATTTTATACCTTTATGCAATCATTGGAGAGAATAATTATTTGAGACATTATGTTAAGTAATATTTTTACCAACTCCTATACCATTATTGTGAGCTTGAATTTGGCAAAGGCCAATAATTTTATTGATTAGGCGTACTGCGTGCAACCATGTGCTATGCTTTACTTTGATACTTTCATCTAGTGTTAGGAGTTTCCTTGCTTTTGATTAGCGGTGCCTACTTAGCTCCACAACTGGTTTACTTCATGAGGGTAAGCCATATTAATTTTTCAAGGATTTTACCCCGTTAGTACATGTTCAAATTTTTTTTGCAGGTTCTTCAGGGGTCGGCCGGATCGCAAGAATAAATTTTGCAAAATTGGGGTGCATGTGTTCTCTGTTGCTACTCTACCAGAGCGGATTGACCACCACTGCATCTCAGCGAGACTAGCGATCTTTTTACACTATATAAAGCTTTCAAGGTGTCTTTTTGATTGATACTCCCTTCTAATAATTACGACAAACAAGGGCGACACCAACGCGTTGAATGACAATTGTTGGTAGCACCTTGGGGGTGTAGCCTAAATGAACATATGTGGAAACGATAGGGTAAACATTATGCATCATCTTGTAGGTTTTTTCCCAACCATCGACTTTTTCTTTTGTGCTAGTTCTACTTTATGCATTGATATTTCATTCTTGTCTTGTGAGTTGCAACATACGAGTCATACAAGTCCCTCCAAGAACCACCCTTGTTTTATAAAGAACTGATTTCTCCATTATAGTTGGATTCTCATGGAGCTAAATCACTTCTATATATTGCCTGAGTTCTTTTTGGTGCCTTTCAAACTCCCAAGGCTGGTGAGGTAATTACTCTAGGAGCATCACAATCACAAAATACAAAGTGCTACTCAAAAGATGGCAACATATGATCAAAGCTGGAGCCCTTTCGACTGCACACCCAGGCAGATGAGTCAACATGGCAGTGCTTGCAAAAAGATTAGCGAATCACCAAAGTGCTAATCTTCTTCTTGCTGTCAGAGGCACGTATAAGACAGCCGTACTCACTTTCTCCATCAAGTTCCTCACTTTTGCTGCCCTTCTTTGTCTTTACTAGTAAATTTGTATTCACAAGACACATAGGGGTGGCATTAAGGGCTCTGCTGAGCCAAACCCAAACGCAAAATATGTCACTGGCATGACCTTGAAGAACTGGAGACGAAGTCTGCAGCATAACAAAAAGTGCGGGAAAAACATCGAATGTGAGGTACTGCCTTACATCGTGCGAAGATGACATACACGGTGCCCTGCTGTTTTATTGCGCACATATAGCTTTGTCAATTCATTAGGAACAGATCTGCTTCTAGCATAACCTGAATGACACCCAGGGAGAGGATGCATAAATGAAGCTTGACACTAACGGATAGAATGTACAATGAAAAAATAGAACAAACTGCTAGTGATGACCCCCATAACAAAAATTAAGAACCGTAAAATATGATATCTGACCATGTTTGTCTGTTAAAATCACATAACTGTACCCCTATACATGGAAGACGATTTGGCAATTCCATCTTGTATTGATATGCACGCTAGTACACGCTTCAATAAATTACAAATTTTTGCATGTAGTACGTTGTGCATCATGTCGTGGTTTTCTTCCCAACAATCAACTCTTTCTTATGTGCTTGTTCCACTTTATGCATTCATATTCCATTCTTATCTTGTGCGTTGCAACATATGAGCTGCACAAGTCCCTCCAAGAACCACCCCTGTTTTATAATGAATTGACCCCTCCCTTACACTTGGAATCTCTTGAGCTACAGTTACTTTTATATGTATACCTGAATTCTTTTGGTTGCCTTTCACGTCCCCAAGGCTGGTGAGATAATAACTCTAAGTGCAGCAAGTCACAACTTCAAAAGTAATGCATTCTAATATAGAGAGTCAATACTGAGTATATGCTTTGTCCTCCATAATGAGCTCAACACTTATGACCAACGAATTCATGTTACGATTGCACGATCTAAACGAGCACGCCACCGAGGCCCAACTCAAAAGGTGTAGTGATTTGAGTTATTATATATTGGTATGCATATATTTTAATGTTTTCAAATATATTTGGAGTGGTATTGTGTGGAGTCAAGTGTGAATAGGTACTCTAGTAACTTGGTTCATGTCCTTTGAACCTTTTAAGGCATTTTCGAAGTTAGAGGAAAGACCTAGAAGAACTCCATGTGGCAAAAGTCAGATGTGCCATTTTTAGGTCAAAAGGACATGTGTACATTATTCTAGAAAGAGGTGGCAAGTTTTGGGATGTGTTGGGTGCCAACACATCAA
>WELA01009243.1:239020-255969 GCA_009602735.1 Mesotaenium endlicherianum | reverse complement strand
ATCCCGTGGCAGCCGCTATAGCAAAGTTGACCCCACCACAAGGAGTTCCCGCAAATGAGTGGGCAGCCTTCCTAATGACCGTCCACAACCAAGTGGGCTTGGCCACCTATGAAGCAACCGTGCAAGCGTCAAGAGAAGCTATGGCTGCCATGGTTGCCCCTATTGCGAGCAATGCTCAAAATCCAGCCCCGGCTCAAGCGCCTCCACAAGAGCCAACGGAAGCAAGGAAACTCATCAAGCCCGGCAAATCCGACACTTTTAACCCCGGGAAAGGTGCCAACCTGAATTTATGGCTCTACCAAGTGGAGACGTACCTCGCATTCCTTGAAGTACCCGAGGAGGACTACGTTCCCTTTGCCGTTACCTTACTTAGAGGAGCAGCAACATCATGGTGGCGTAACTATCAAGCGGCTATATATCAAGCTATGGCGCACCCCATGCTCGGCCAAGAGCCCCCACCATCATATGCAAGATGGGCAGATTTTCGTGAGGCCCTCAAGAAGCAATTCATGCCCATCAATGCGGAGAAGATTGCCCGAGGAAAGCTCCACCATCTCAAGCAAACGACGTCCGTTCAAGAGTATACATCCAGATTTCACGCCCTCACTCTTGAGATCCCCAACATGTCTCTCGAGGAGAAGATTGACCGTTACATCTTTGGCCTCAAACCCAAGGTGGCAAAGGAAGTGGAGTTACGCGACTTGACGGACTTCTCAAAGATCATTGAAGTGGCCCAAAAGGTGGATACCTTGGATTTCAAGCACTCCGTGCCTTCATCTTCACGGGTACCGACGACGCGGGTGTACGCAGCCCCTTCCACATCCGAATCTGGACCCACACCCATGGAAATCGGAGTTATTAAAAGGGACCCCGCGGCTGCCCGGAAGAGTGGAAGACCCTCCAATGACACTTATGATGCAAGAAACCAGCAAGGAGTGAAAGCAAGACTCTCCCCGGCTGAAAAAGAAGCTCTCATGACGGCTGGACTATGCTTCTATTGCAAGGAAAAGGGCCATCGTGCACTTTCATGCCCCAAAAAGTTGTCAAAAAACGGACAGCGCCGGTAGGCCAGGAGCCTACCACCCCAAGACCCACTTCACGAGAAGGCAACACGCCAAGTGAGGTGGAGACCCCCGTTGAAGACGACGTTCCAGCCCCAATGAGTTTGAGAGGTTACCTTGGAGGAGAGAAGGTCCACATCTTGGTGGATAGCGGAGCTCAAGGCAACTTCATTGCTGCAGATTTTGCCACCAAGCACGGTATTACTATGCGAACTCTTGACCACGACGAGGAGATTATGATGCCCGATGGATTCTCCTATACTACCCCTTCCAAGAAGACGTACCCCTTGGCACTCTCTATCAAGTCCTTCAAGGATAGAGTAGTGTTCTCCCCCATGCAATTGGGCAAGTACGACGTCATCCTAGGGACGCCTTGGTTGACCAAGCACAACCCCCAAGTTGATTGGAGGACCGGTACTATCAAGATCAAGAATGACATCACTTCAAGAATCTGTATTTTGCGCGCAATCCAGAATATCCAGACCCAAGACATCCAGAAGCCGGCACACGAGATACTATTGTCCGCCCTCCAACTCAAGAGACTTGTGAGGAAGGGACACGAGCTTCTTTTGGCCTTGATCACGCCAAAAGACATCAAGAAAGACATCGAGAGTCAAGAAGGCAGCCCCGTTCCCAAGGAGATACAAGAAGTCTTAGAGGACTACAAAGAAGTGTTCTCCCCGGAATTGCCCAAGGGCCTACCCCCCAAAAGATTCGTAGACCACAAGATAGAGTTGGAGCCCGGAAGCAAGCCCATCTCTCGGCCTACGTTCAAAATGTCATACACGGAGCTAGACGAAGTCAAGAAGCAAATCAAGGAGCTACTGGAGCATGGCTTCATTCGACCTAGCAAGTCGCCATTTGGAGCCCCGGTGCTATTTGTCAAGAAGAAAGATGGTACCTTGAGGATGTGTGTGGACTATCGCGCCCTCAACAAGATCACCATCAAGAATCGATACCCGCTGCCGCGCATGGATGAGCTCATGGACCGGCTGGTTGGAGCCAAGTACTTCACGAAGATTGACTTACGGAGCGGCTACCACCAGATTCGCATCGCAGAACCGGACATAGAGAAGACGGCATTCAGGACAAGATATGGACATTTTGAGTTCATGGTCCTGCCATTTGGACTCACCAACGCGCCAGCAACTTTCATGACTATGATGAACACCATATTTCAGCCCATGTTGGACAGATTTGTGGTGGTATTCATCGATGACATCCTTATCTACAGCAAGACCCTTGAAGAGCATGCGAGACACTTGAAAGAAGTCCTTGAAGTATTGAAGCAAAACAAGCTGTTTGCGAAGGAGTCAAAATGCGAGTTTGCCAAACAAGAAGTGGAGTTCCTAGGTCTCCACGTGACTGCTGATGGCATCAAGATAGACCCCAAGAAGACCACGGTGGTGGAGGAATGGCCAACCCCCACGACCAAGAAAGAACTCCAGTCATTCTTGGGATTTGCCAATTGGTACAGAAAATTCATCCAAGGCTTCTCGCACATAGCAGCCCCCCTGACAGATCTACTCAAGAAGGACAGGCTATATACATGGACCGAGAAAGAGGAAGAGGCATTTCAAGAGTTAAAGCGAAGATTGACCACATCCCCGGTGCTCACACTCCCAAGTCCAAACCCAGATTGGCCCTTCCACGTCATCACCGATGCATCTTCCTATGCAATAGGAGCAATCCTGCTTCAAGACCAAGGCAAGGGACTGCAGCCCATCGCCTACGAGTCAAGGAAGCTAAATCCAGCCGAGCAAAATTATACAACCACGGAGCGAGAGGCATTGGCGATTGTACATGCCTTGAAGGTTTGGCGCTGCTACGTTGAAGGACGCAAAGTACTGGTCACCACGGACCACGAGGCGTTAAAGCACCTCCAAACGCAGCCGTATCTCTCAAGGAGACAAGCAAGATGGAGCGGATACTTGCAACAATACAACATCACGAAACAATACCAGCCCGGCAAGACAAACCCGGCTGACCCCCTCTCAAGACTGCAATTAAATGCAGTGATGGTATCCCTGAAGACAGATCTGGAAGCTCGATTTTCAGCCGCCTATGAAAGAGACCCTTACTACAAGAACGGAGAAGCAGCCTTGGACCCATGCAAGAAGCAAGAAGGCAATTATTGGGTGAGGCAAGATACGGGCCAGAGATGTGTTCCTAATGACTTAGACCTCCGGCTCTTGCTTCTACGAGAAGCACACGACAACCCTCTTGGAGGACACTTTGGAATCCTAAGGACCACGGGCGTTCTAGCTAGGACTTATTGTTGGCCAGGCATGTCTAAGCAAGTCAAGGAGTACTGCAGGAGCTGTGACACATGCCAAAGAATCAAGCCATCATCGCAAAAGGCGGGAGGACTCCTCCAACCACTACCAATCCCCGAAAGACAATGGACGGACATCTCAATGGACCTTATCGTGGACTTGCCCGTGACACCTCGAGGCCATAATGCAATACTCACGGTGGTGGACAGACTTACCAAGATGGCTCATTTTATTCCCACGACGACTAAGGCTACAGCACCACAACTTGCAAGACTCATCTTTGACAACATCTTCCGACTCCATGGACTACCATCAAGAATTGTGTCAGATAGAGATCCAAGATTCACAAGCCATTTCTGGAAAAATCTCTTCAAGAACTTGGGTACATCGCTGGATATGTCTACTGCCTACCACCCACAATCAGATGGGCAAACCGAGCGTATGAATCGTACCCTAAAGACCTCTCTAAAGGCCTACGTGTCTACCCTCGAGCAAGACTGGGACATGTACTTGACCCCCCTCGAGTTTGCCTACAACAACACTACGCAGGCCTCTACCCAAGAGTCCCCATTCTTCCTCAACTATGGCTTCCATCCGACCACGCCACTGAGCTTCACGGCTGGCCATGATGAAGTACCTGCAGCCACAGATTTTATGGAGACATTAGAAGCAGCCCTTACAGCAGCGAAGAAAGCTCTACAACACGCGCAAGATGCTCAAGCAAGAGTGGCGAACAGATCCAGAAGAGAAATTACGTACAGAGTGGGTGACAACGTGTTACTATCATCCAAGAACATTTCCCTGAACAACAGGCCTGCCGGCAGCAAGTTCTCTCCCAAGTATTTGGGACCCTTCAAGATTATCCAGCAAGTCAACCCCGTTGCTTTCAAGCTAGAACTTCCCCAGACTATGCACATCGACCCCGTATTCCACGCTTCCCTCTTCAAGCCATATGTGCAACCCGACAACAAGTTCCCAGGACGTGTGACAACCCCACCAGCCCCAACAATAGTGGATGATCATTTGGAGTACGAAGTGGAAGACATAGTGGCTATGAGAAATTTCAGGAGACAGCAGCAATACTTGATCAAGTGGAAAGGATATCCAGATTCGGAGAATAGTTGGGTGGCGGCGCACTACCTTGACAAAGTTCAGAGAAAGTTGAAGCGCTTCCATGCCGCCAACCCCCATCTTGGACCAGCCCCAAGTCTCTCTACTAGAAGCCCGAAGACTTCAGGGAGGCAGCCTGCCACCATCAAGAAGCAGCAGAAGACCCCTTGGAGGCAGCCTGCAAGAACAAGAAAGAGGAAAAATTGACATTAGACACTCTTCTCTTCTCGCAGTTTCTGGACAGAAAACTAAAACTGCTACTGGTAATAGGTCTCTGCATAATAAATTCTGAAAATTTACCTGGCTGTAGTCCATGAGTAGCCGGTCATTTAGAGTCCAAGTTTGCTCAATTTGGAGCACTGGTGAGAGAGATATGATGCTCTAAGTAGAAGGGGGTCAGGCTGCTGGCATTGTTAGGACAGAATATGCCTTCTGACATTGTGCCTTCCCCTGAACTTGGAATGCTCTGAAACTCAAGACTCTGGTAGAACATCTTACAGCGCCCAGTTTGAGACTTAGTTTGCAGAATTTGGAGAAGTATAGAAGGACTTATGATTTTCAGAAGTTTCTGCACAGATTTGGAGGAGTGCCTACTCTCTCAGCTCTCAACGACACTCCAGAAATGAGAATGCTCTCAAATTTGGTGACCCGGTAGAGTTCTCCGACGCGGTCCGTCTGGCACTCGAATTTTCAGATTTGGAGCAGTTCTGTGGCCGCTATGAATTTTTGAGTTCGTGGCAGATTCTGGGCCAGCTTGTACAATTTTCTTTATCATTGAGTAGGCTAGCCAACAAGGTCACACCACCTACGACTTTGCCTAGTCTACCTTACATGTGTAGCACCTGACTTGGCGCCTTTGACTAGTCCTCTTCACATGTGTGGCATCTGACTTGAAACTGTTGACTAGTTTGCTCCACATGTGTAAGACCTGACTTGACGCGCCGAGACGTCGCTTTTTCTATCGGGGGGGTGATGTAGTGATTTGAGTTATTATATATTAGTTTGCATATATTTTAATGTTTTCAAATATATTTGGAGTAGTATTGTGTGGAGTCAAGTGTGAATAGGTACTCTAGTAACTTGGTTCATGTCCTTTGAACCTTCCAAGGCATTTTCGAAGTTAGAGGAAAGACCTAGAAGAACTCCATGTGGCAAAAGTCAAATGTGCCATTTTTAGGTCAAAAGGACATGTGTACATTATTCTAGAAAGAGGTGGCAAGTTTTGGGATGTGTTGGGTGCCAACACATCAACATACACCTTCCTAGAAATTACTTATGTAGCAAGTATATAAACAAGAGCTAGAACATAGAAAGACATTCCAAAATCCCTCTTGTACTTGCCAACATCCAGAAATATATTAACTTTCAAGAAGCCATCTCTCTTTCAAGAAGCTACCACTTGTGTTCAAAGATCCTTGTCTTGAATAGATAAAGTATTCTGTTTTACTAAGTACTTTATCTATCTGTTTCACTACAAAAGGCATGTAAGAGCAGGTCGAACAGTTTTCAACTTAGAGAGAACTTGAAGCGTTCAATAACAGTACTCTTGTCACACATTTTGATGTACGCGCTTTTTTTCCTTGACTCATAATTAGACTTGCACGCATGACGTAAACTAATTCTGCTCATGTTTTCTACATGAGAAATGAGAATAATCTTGTTGATCCCATCTTTTTAGAGCTTGCTTCTTAATATGAAAAATTCGTCTATCAAGTTCTTTCTTCTAAGCCACACTTAGAAGACCGCGTAGTAGCTCGGCTATATGTCTTCATTTCATACCGTTCATGTCAGCCATCTGTCTTGGTGTGCTCATTCGTGAACCAATCGATTAAATTTGCCAGCAATAAATTCTTCCCTATGCTTAGTCCTCATTTCAACATTATCTAGCATCTAGCATCACCAAAACACCCTTGTCATTTTACCCTAATGTGCTACAACACAAGAGGAAACAATTTTTTGATTTCAGTTTGGTATACATATTAGAGATATAGCAGTTGCAAAATGTCAGAGCACCCAAGGCATAGCATTTCCAGAAATATCTTGGAGGTGAATGGCTCATGCTTGATAGGATCCAGCACGTTTATGTAACGCAGTTGGTTCCTTTGTGGTGCAGGCATGACACCTTTCACATCCTTTTTCTTGTCCTTTTTTTTTTTTTTTAGAGGACATCCATGTGGACTTCGAAAATTGTTGTATAAGTTGCTTGGAAGCGCCATGCTTCTTTTCTCTAATTTGCACGGTATGTGTCAGGAGGTGATAAGTCACGAAATCGGCTTAGTAGCGATAACAATTGCATAACAACCTCCTTACTTTAAAGTACATTAACGCTGACAACCCTCCACATGAACTTCCACTAAATACTTACCAGTGCAGCATAAAAGGCAAAAGGGCTTAATACCTTCTACACTGAATAGTAGTAGAAAGTCAAAAGTAGAATTCAAAAGATGGCAATAGAGGCCCAAATCTTGAGCCCTTTCGTCCGCATACCCAGATTCAAGAGTCAAAAAATGGCGGCCCTTGCAAAAAGACTAGCGACTCACCAAAGTGCTCATCTTCTTCTTACTTTCAGAGGTACGTATAAGACAACCGTACTCACTTTTGCTGCCCTTCTTTGTCTTTACTTGTAAATTGTTGTATTCTCAAGACATATATGGGTGGCATTAGTGGGTTTGTTGAGCCAAATCTAAACGCAATGTACATCGCTGGCATGACCTTGAAAAGCTAGAGTCGAGGTTTGCAGCAATAGAAAAAGTGCAGGAAGAACATAGAATGTAAGGTGCTGCTGACATACACGGTGCCTGCTATTTTATTGCGCACATATAGCTTGGTCAGTTCATGTAAGAACATATTTGCTTCCAACATTATTTGAATGACATCCAATAAGAGGATGAGTAGATGAAGTCTGACATTAACAGATAAAATGTATAATCAAAATACATAACAAATTCCAAGCGATGACCCCCATACCGACATGATAAAATTGTAAAAAAAGATAGCTTATCATGTTTGTGTATTACGATCACATATATGTATGTACCTTTGTACATGAAAGACAATTCCATTGGATATCTTGCATTGATAGCACACGCTTCAGTTGATATAAATTTTTGCTTGTGGTATGCGTCCTGCATCATGTCGTGGGTTTTGGTGTTTCACTACGAGCTTTGATCATTTTGTCTCTTCTAAAGAAGAAAAAATTACGACGCGAAAGTAACCAATCTCGGACAAGCACGCAAGCACATTTGGACCTCCCAAAATTGATAATGTGGCACTTGGAGAACCCCCTATATTTTGTCATCTGAGACAAACCCCTTATATTTTGTCATCTGGTCTCAGGTGCATTCTTGTTGCTCCAAGTGACGGACTATGTTTTGTTTAGACGATGTCGGTGGTCTTTTAGGAACGTTTATTGGACATAAATCCGGATATGTTTTCAAACACCTCCCTAGGCTTCTTTTCTGCTATGATTGGACGTCGGTCACATGGCAATACATAACGAAGCACGCGCCCACACCCTTGACCACTGATGTTCGAATACATAATCAAACGTGGCATAGGTCGCTTGAATGGACTTGTGGTTCTATTGTGCCGTCGACGCGCTTCCCTAAAGCTTAGGGAGGGCGTTGCTGATGGAACCTACGAATTTGGGGAGCGCCCTATGGAATACGGAGAGTGCAAAACAACGTAATGGGACAGCACCCTAATTCTACTCGCAAATGGATATTGCTTAGCTGATAAGAAACAAACATCTTATGAACAAAATGAACAAAATGACAAAATGACAAGAGATAATTTCCACCGGCTGCTTGTTGTGTAAAAAAAAACTACTTGACTATTTACAAAAAGTTGTCCCCCGCCGACGATCATGCGAACAGCCAATGAAGCAAAAAATAGTGGATCACACAATTTTGACTTTCTTATAATAGGTTGTTATGGCTGCAGCCTCAAGGACATGGCATCATTACGAAGGTACATAATCAAGATTTGAACGATGATTCTCTCCTCATTTAATTGTTTTCAGAGGGATTCAAGGCCTGAGGTTCGACCCCCTAACCGCTTCACCCCGACTCTCCTGAATGCTAGGCGGAGGTCGCAAAATGTCATTTCTTAAGGTCAGTGTTGACGTCAAGGACGATCCGCGGCATCCAAGATGAAATCAAAGGAGGGAGACAGGTAATTGGCGATTTGCGCAATTTTTTTTTTGGTTTTCCCATTTGATATACTTCATTCTTATTGGTTGAGCATGCTGAAGCATTGTACTTGTCAAATTTCTAATGGCAGACAAGGTGAGCGACTTGCTTAGAAGTTGTTTGGCGTTAGATTTTACATCATAACTTTTTCCAACGCCCAAACTTTGGTGGACGGTACCGTTATTCATGAGTTTGACCATAATAAAGTTTGACATACACGGCATTTAGAAGTCGTTCTCGCGAGTTTTCAGCTCGATGTGGGTCACGATGCATTTCGATGCAGTTAGGGCCAGTTTACAGGGGCCAAATCGATGCCGAGTTGATTGATTGAAAAGTACTTCGCTGTACCTTAAAGTACATTTTCAAATTTAGCGCGATGAAACAGGTGTTTACAGTGGTGTCAAGACGCGACGCGATTGATTGAAGTTTGTGAAGAATTTGATTGAACTTTCTGGTTCCAATCAATCGACCTCGCCTTTTCAATTCTGCTCTCGAGCAGAATTGAAATTCTGGAATGTGTTTGACCCCTCGAATGACCCCTCCTCGACGACCACCCCCGATCGACAAGGCCTGTCGGTATCAGGCAGGGGAATCAAATGAGGATGTACCCGTGGAGTACTTTCTTTTTTTTGCTGACGATTTCGGAACGACAAGGAGTAGAGAAAAATATATTCGCGTCGACCAAGTTTCTACACTCAGCACTCGTCTCTGAACCCATCGCCACATGATCATAGGGCTGTAAGCACGCAAGAAAGCTAGCTAACTCTCTCTCACCTGAAATATTTTTAATGCGCTGGTGCGTCGATGACAAAATGCAGGGCGCTTTTGTGGAACGGTACATATGGATACTGTGTCACCCCTCCCTCGCTATTTGGGAGCTGCCAATACAATATTTGCTAGTTCATTCAGCAGGCTATGGTGTATGTTAAAAGTTATGTTCGCGGTTGGTGATGATGTAGGTTTCGGCACTCAAAGGTCATGTTTTAAGAGTAAGATGAACGATGCACTATGTTAAAAGATTTTGTGTGAGGTCTAACCGAACCCGGAAATTATGCAGAGACAAAACGCGACACTATGTGGAGGGGATTGTATTATTTCCCTCAATCAATTTTGTGCCTGTGCACTGTAAACGCTTTTTTTTTAGCTTCTTGAAACTTGGTCGTCTATTTTTGTCTTCGTCGCTTCGATCTCGTAATTTTCAGTTCAGCTTTTCGCGTTGATCAATCGAGTGCCTGTGGCCGCTGTAAACTGGCCCTTAGTTCATCGCAGTTCATCATTGTTAAAATTATCACATGGTTGGCTAGACTGCTTAAAGGAACGATTTGCCCAGCCAAGCAATATACCCCAATATACCCCAATCAAACCAGCATGAAGGCTGATGAAAAGTCGTAGCCCCAGCGCAGCCCAGCGTAAATGGCCCAATAAGGGCTGCGCGCCTACTCGTTCTTAACAAACGGCAGTATCTAGGGGCAACCGGCGGTGTGGCTTAATTTAAGGTTCATGGCAGTTCATGGAGGCTGTGGCTCGACGGTTGTTCACTTCGACTTGGACCGTAGTCAATCGGGCCGTCAGTTCACCCGGTTTTTCTTTTACCGGGTGCCTGAGATTGCATGAGATGATTAGCGGAGAATGGCGGAGAACATGCAAATTTCATATCTATCGTATTCCACTCGCGTACGCACGCGTACGTAATCCACTCTGTCTCGTCACCTCCAATGTCAAATTTAAGCCCTACTAGCCACTACTAGCCGTCTCGAGGACTTGACCGTGTTGACCAAAACAAGCAATCTGGGCACAAAACGTGGCAAAGTTGACTTCCTTACGCTTTGGCTGGATAGTGACTGCATGTGTCACCATCTTCGATGAGTACTATGTAGTATTATGAGGGAAGGGTCTCGAGCATTCGAATGTCCCAGGAGCTGGTGTATAGTCTAACTTAAGGTTACGTAGGAAGTTAACTCAAAAGTGGAGGAAAGTGTCTTACAAAATTTTCATTGAAGACGTACGTGAAAGTCACAATCAGGTTTGGAGCTTCGTGGCTTTAGGATTGTAAACCAATAAGAGTTTGTATAGCATAACAGTAAGTTCATCTTTGAGGTGTTTTACTTAAGACAGCGCCGATGGGAACTAGTCACAAACAGGTTCAATTGATCATATTGTCAAAGCACGATGCTGAAATTATCAACAGGGGGATTTCTACTGCCATGAGCTCGCAGAGTGATAGTAGTGAACAACCGAACGAGCAGCTCTTAGCGGTTGCTGGTTGCTCGAGGGATCACATTTGGCATTTCCTGAACGACCTCGGACAGAAGATGAGGTTGAGCCACAATTTTTCCGAGTGCATTCGAGGTATGTTTGATGTAAAAATGCCTGTGCAGCCCGTAGCTATCATGCCGTTCCGGTAAGGTGGGGTGGTTATACTGCACTCAGGATTTGTCAAGATAGACAGGGTAGTAAGAACTCATCTCTAATGCGGTATCAAATATATACACCATTGGGCTCGATGAAGCCTCTGGAATTCGTGCACGAAATTTGTGTACTTTTTTGTAATCATACCAAGACAAGCTATGTTCAAGGAGAGGACCCATGACAGTATCTAGCTTCCTGTACCTTGTCTTTTGCAGAATGAGCTGTACGCTTTGTTTAATAGGTGCTTACATAATGCCAGTGTATCTGCAGGGCTTCTGATACTTCATCAATTGCTGCAACGATGCTCCAAGGTAGCAGAGAGTGAGATTCGTCAGATGGTCCAAGCCCCACACAAGTCACAAGTTGTTCTAGATCTAAGGCTGATTGCAACCCAGGGGGGTTCCAGCTTTGCAACATGTCAAGAAACTCAAGAGCAGTCACTCTTAGTGAGGAGTTATGCTTCATACCTGCTGCAAAGGATAAACTGCTCCCAAGTTATTAATCTCTCTGCTTGGGCTATTAAAAAAGCACCAATCAGGGAGGGGGGTTCCGCAACAGAGCAGAGATTTGATGAACAGTACTGGGCTCAGAAAAAGGATGAACAATTACTATCAGAAGTTGGAGCTCTGCAGACACTCCTTGATAAGCTTCTTGGTTGCAAGACTGCCAATCCTGCTCTCACAAGCTTTTCAAGTGTTAGAGCAGCATTGGAGAATGTGCTCAGGGACAGCTTTGACTTGTACTGCAGCATTAATTACTCGCTGGTGGAATTAGTGGAGCGGCTTGCCAGCATGCCCCAGACTCAGGTAAACTCTTGCTCTTATTCCTATGATGGTGATGTCTTTGGACATTCTACTGTTCGGGACAGTATGCACCTTACTTTCTGCTGGTAATTTGTGGAAGCTGCTTGCTTCATGTTGTAGCACTGGTCCTCTATAACTAAGAACCACCTCTGCCTTCTTGCTGTTGTATGATGTATACGGGAGGAACTTGTGAGAATGATGCTCTTGAGGTGGAAGGCTTTCTAATTCACATGGAATTTTGTGCAATAGATGACATATACGACAGTGGGAGAAATAAATACCTGTAGTGAGAGGCATGCCTTATGAAGGAGGTGGTTTGTCATTGATAGCGTGTTGATTTGTTGTAGGAGACGTGCATGTGCTAGTAAGTACAAGTAGAAGTTGCCTTGTCTTTATGTTGCCTTAGGACAGGACTCTTGTGGGAACCTTCAATAAGGTCTCTAGAACTTGGTTGCCTAACAAGGCAGGCATAAGGACGTTCTGCACATAGGATTGGAATTTGGGTGCATTTTGTACTGTAGGTCTCTTACAAGTATCAGTGCTTAGCCTTTGTTCATTCTCACGCTTGCATTCATGTTGGCTTTCAATTGTGCAGGCCCTCTCAGCTCTAGACACATACAGGTGGGCTGCTAGGCAAGCAGAAGAACTAGCAGCACTTTACCGTCTCTATGGAGAGGTGGGGGTAGGCAGGGGTGTGCAGTTCCCCTCCGTCACTATCATGGGGGAGTCGTACATTCGCAGTTTGGAAAACTATGTCACAGAGGAGGGCTCCAGCAACTCTCGGTCCCCCGTGAGACCCATGACTCCTGCTCAGTCACAGGTGAGCAATATGACTAGGTCTGATGACGATATCTGCAGTAAACATCGGATCAAGACGAGGAAGGAATTTGGCACGGCTTGTGTGTAAATGAGACTAAGAAGAGAATGTTTTCAACGGTTTAAGACCCATGTGTTTCAGACTGTCCCGACGCATGATTGTGTGGCTCGTTCTTGAACCGTGAGTGGACTCAGTAAGTTGAGGTTGTTCATGGGGGGCGATTTAAGTTACTGGTACTATAGTGATACTAGGCTACTGATAAGAAAGTAACCTGAACATGTTTCATCATGGGCGAAGTTGCAATTGGGGTATTTTTTTCAAATTTTCCATCTTCGTGTGCCTATTTGTTCCTGGGTGGAGGTTGTTAATAAGTGCCTTTCCGTCTGCACTCTAATTCTCCTCTTTGAGCAGGCAGAGAGAGTACTCCAGTCACAGCAAGCGGCCCGCCACGCAGCAGCAGTGCAGGCGACTATAAAGGCTGCCGCGGATGAGCAGTTTGATGCAACTGCAGACGCCCTCTTCTCCTCGCACCTCACTTACGCCCCCTCTTCTGCTGCCTCTCCCGTGAGCTCCTATAGGGCCTCCCCCGTCCTGTCCGTCGACGGCACAGCCTATCCCTACGATATCAGAAATCCACTGGCCCAAGTTGGACCGTCACCTTACAGCCTAGCCCAGAGTACTCCACGCAGCCAAAACCAGGAGCACGGGAGATTGCATTCAAACTCTTATTCGAGTCAACGCCAGCCAGGCCAACACCAGCAGGACCAGATCCCGACACCTCCTCAGAGCCATCACCAGCACCAGCACCAGAACCAGAGCTTGACGCTCACACTGCTGCCACCGAAGCCCTCTAAGCCTGTCAGCTGGGAGGCTGCTCTGGACTCGACGCTGACACAGAGGGTTGAGTTGGGGCCGTCCAGTTGGGAGCTTGCGCTGGTCTCTCAGCCCGCCAAGGATCTAGTCTCGTACGCTCCCCAGCCGACAATGCTGGGAGGATTTGACCAGCTCCTGCTGGACAGCCTGTACGAAGCTGCCGAGGCCCAGAGGAGGGTCTACCAGGCAGCAGCCGCCAACAGCGCTGGGAGGCTACCCAGTCAGCCAGGCTTGCAAGGCCAGGGGAACTCCGACCCCTTCGCGGCTTCCGGTAGCTTTCCTCCGCCTCCCTACGTCCAGATGGCGCTCCGAGCTCAGCAGCAGATGGCGATGCTGCTGGAAAGGAGGATGATGACGCAGCACGCACACTACTCCCGCATGATGCATTGCGCCAGCAGCACTGCAGTGCCCTCCCCCTTTTCATCCCCACAGGGCCTGTCGTGGGCCCAGAGCCACCCCCACAACCTCGTCAAGAACAATTGGAACTGGAGTGGAATAGGCGTACGATACGGCAACGTCCTTGTTCCTTATTGATAGGGCTTGCGGGGCCGGTCCCGATGTGGGTGCGTAGTTTGGCAGGCGGCTTTGTCTAATGTGAATATTCGTAGGTGTACAGTTGAGGTAGGTCATGTCGGGACATCCTTTGATCATGAAGAGTAGGCCCACTGCATGTCCTTTCTACACTCGTATATGACTTGTCAGCCCTAAGACCTGAGGGTTCACTTCGTCAATTTTTTCCTCTACATAGATATATACTCTCATGTAAATAGTACGTCTGCCTGCACAGGAATGAGCTACAGTTTGATTGACATCCACAAGTTATTCAACGATTATTAAACTGAAGTGCTCTGTATTACACATTGATTTCTTTTCACTGGCGTTGCCTTTCCTTGGTTCTCCTTTTGAAGGGATGACCTGGACGTTAATAGAGAGATTCTGACCTGCAGAAGACGTGTATAAGCATTTTTCTGAGGAATTGCAGTCTCAAGAACTTCTTAAAACCTCCTCTGCAAGGTATTTGCAGGGTCAGGTCACTTGGGTGCTCACTGTCAAAAGATCTGTCTCCCTGTAATTGAATGAAATACAAGAAGTCTCGACGTGTTGACATATGAGTATGTTGAACGCAATCCCCAGGTTAGTTCATGTTTGCGCTTGAGTCACTATGTGTTGAATAAGCGGGTTTCAAGTTTAGAAGTCTGCCCAACAGCTTCGGGCCTTGTTCTTGATGCACACAATCATGTTGGTGAACACATCTATATGAACGATACCACACTCCTGCATGGCCTTCGAGGTTTTCCACTTACATTCTCTCTACCTTGCAGACGAGGGGTTAAAAACGTTGCATGATTTCCTATGGACAAAATGACACATAAGACTGCCTTTTAACATGGTAAGAGTAGTACGCAACAATCCAGGACCGCTCGTGCACGCATGCGATGGGCATAGAAGATGTAGAAAAAGAGCAGGAGATATAAAGCAGAGGAGATATAGAAGCAAAAGCTTGGATTTTAAATTGAAAAGAACTGAAAAATCACAACATATTGACTGGGCTGCTTGAGGCCATCGCGTCATCCTGTATACCTAGCAAAAGTTATATATGCTGTCACTGCAACCATATCAATCTGACCAAGGTCTCCGACGGTACCTTCCTGCAGCCAATAGCAAAATAATAGGCTAGACTACTGCAAGAACATAAGGGTGCTGTTGAGCCTAGGCAGTCAGAAGCTGCACGGGAGCTACTGCACACCCTAACTGCCCAAACTCACGATATCTCTGCGGCTGTAAGCCGGCTACATACCTACTGCCAGTCAAAGCACATGCTTTTTTGTTTTGTTTTTTTTACATCATAGGCTGCTGCAGAATGCATGCCTTCTGCCAGACAGTTAATTACTACTATAACCTCCCTAACTCTAAAGCTCTCAGAAAAGACACCGAAAAGACAGCAGACCTTAGCAACTTATTCTCAAGGCAGTACACCACTCCTGAATCCCACCCATCCATTATCGTCTCCACCCTCCTTCACAGGATAGATAGGCCGGTACCCCTGGCTGTGTGAGACCGGAACAGTCGACTCTATAAATATGATGAGCCAGAAACCTCTCGACAGCACGTTTCCGACATTTGACTGCTCGCGCTCGTTATGCGACCGCAGATCGACGGGCTGCATAAGTTTACTTGTTGTGCTTGAGGAAGCGCAGCGACGCGCCGAAGAGGAGGTAGAAGAACACGCAGTACGCGGCCAGAATGATCATGGTGAACGGCACGCGCGAGTGATCCAGGCTGCGGTCCGCCTTGACCTGGTCCCAGACAAACACTTGCCTGCACATTGCAATTCCACCCCACAGTTTGCAACTGTCAGGAAACCAGTCCCTTGACGCGAACGAACAGCTTCAGCCCAGCTTCAGTCCATCAGCCTCATCCCCGCTTCTGGGACAGACATGAACAAGAAGCCCCTTAAATAAGTAGGGCAAGAACAGTCAGAGGTCGGAGGACACTAGAGACGAACTGGGAGGGGTCACCGACTCTCCGGCTTCCACACTTTTGTGCGACAGGGCACGGCCCAACACTACACCATCCCTTCCGTTATGAAGCAGACTCAAAAGCGACACGACAGATTAGAGAGGCGGGAGACGGGAGGCGGGAGCGTAACACTTACGAGTCGGTGAGGATGGGGCAGATGCAGCCTGCGGGGGGTCCTGTGAGGGGGGGGCCGGCGGGTGCACCATGCTCGTCCTTGGGGAACTTGCACTGCGCCCTCATCAAGCGTGCTATACCCACCAGGTCAGAACCCGCACATAGACACATCGCGGCACACACACAGAACGAGCAAGCGAGCCAGCAAGGGAGCAAGCCAGACAGAGGCACACTCCTTCGCACCGTGCACCTAATGACGGCAAGGGAAAGGACTCCACAACACACAAACACACAAGAGGGGCCGAGGCAGCAATACAGGCAACGCCAAGGGGCAGGGGAGAGGAAGGGGAGGACGCTTACGGCGGGCACACTGGTGTCGCAGAAGAAGGCGGTGGACAGCAGCGCGTTGTACGTGTAGGCCTGCGGGTTGGTCCAGTAGACCCACACCCACCAGGAGGGGATCTTCACCTTTTGCACAACCAGGCCTCCCGTAGGGATCCACAGGGAGATGATGATGGGGATGATGGTCGACGCCAGCTGCGCATCACAGTTCGCACCAGTTGCCGCAGGTCAGCATAAGGTTGGTTGGTTTCAACGTGGCAGCTGGCAGCATGAGTGGGGCAGACATCTCCACAGAATACGCAAAAGAGCTCCAACGGAAGTTGATCATAAAAGACTGGAACTGAAATATGTGATGTGTCCCTTAGTGTTGAGCACAGGATGGCGAGAATGGACGGGCCAGAAATAGGAGGGGGGTGGGGGGCAAGAGAAGGCAG
>WELA01009243.1:201258-212987 GCA_009602735.1 Mesotaenium endlicherianum | reverse complement strand
GAGGGGGGGGAGGGGGGGGAGGGGGAGCGGCGCGTACAATGTTGTAGGGGCGCTCGAGCTGCAGGCGCACGAGCGGCGACGACTCCAGCTTCGCCTCGATGGCGGCGGGCGTGAGCGAGGGCGTGTACTCGAGCGCGCCGTCCTTGCCCGACACCGCCACCACGCGGTCGCCCGCCTGCACCGCCGACGTCACGCCGGCCGATGGGTGGCCCAGCGCGCTGCCGCCTGCCAGCGTGCTCACCGTGGGGCCCTGCCCGAAGCGGATGCCGTGCGGCTGCGAGCCCTGCACGTAGATCTGCTCCACGAGCTCAGGGCTCTCCACGACGCGCAGCACGTCCTGGAAGTGTGCCGACGACTCGTACGCGCGCACGAAGCCATCGAGGTCCAGGCGCGCGTAGCCCGACTGCAGGTACTGCGCGCCGTCCTCGCTCGCCACGTCCACCAAAAACTCCGGCACCTCCATGTGCGCCGGCTTCAGGTACCTGCGCTTGTCGGATACCCACACCCACGCACGCGCGTGCGCACGTCGCCATGTCAGCTTGCTAGCTTGCTGGGGCCTGGTGCCGTCTTCCCGAGCACAGGAGGCGTCCCCACGCCGCGCACGGGTAGGGGGGCACACACGATGCTGGGAGAGCACATGCGGATGCGCCTCAATGAGATGGGGCGTGCGCCGCAGCGTGCCCAAGGACAGCTCTGCTCAGGAGGGGACACAAGCTCTGCTCAGGAGGGGACACAAGCTCCTCAGAGGCGGAGAAGGTGACCACAAAAAAAANGGGGCGGGGAAGGGAGGGGGGGGAGGGCTCACCCAAGGGAGGCAAAGTGGGCAACGGCATCGAGGCGGTGGCCCTGGTAGATGACGCGGCCCTGGTCAAACAGGATGATGCGGTCAAACAGGTCAAACACCTCGGGCGAGGGCTGCACGAGCGACGCGGCCACGGTGACGCGGCGCACGCGCGCGTACGTCTGGATGGCCTGCACCATCTCGTACGTCAGCACGTTGCTCGTCCCTGCAAGCACGCGCACCCGCACGCGCACCCGCACACACGCCAAAGCATGCACTTGGCTCGTCAGTACCGGCTCGGAGGCAGGGCAATGTGAAATTGAACTCATGTCGCAAACAGCCGCTAAGGTCACGTCCGCTGCGACGGCAAGAGGCAGCAATGCTGCCTGCATCTCCAGACATCACTCGTGCAATAAGGCAAAGGAAGCAGACACCTCTGGCACCTGCCCGCATGGCCCTGTCAGGCAAGGACAAGAAGATCGAAAAAAATTGCAATGGGAAGATCCGGAGGCAGGAGTGAGATCATTCCAGATGGACCTAGACCCCAAAGGGAAAAAAGCAAGTGTTCTTAGAAAGAAAAGAAGAAAAGCGACTGGAGGACGTGCCAGCGTGAGAGAGAGAGAGGAAGAGCGAGCACCAACCTCCGGCGTTGAGCTCGTCGAAGCAGAACACCTGGTAGCCGCCCGCAAGCATCTCCGCCGACGAGAGGCGGTGACGCTGGTCCTGCGTGGTGGTGGGGATGAGGTCGCTGCCAGCTGGCACGTTGGTGAGGCGCGACAGCCCCATCATGCTCAGGATGATGCCCAGCTTCGGGTCCTGCCCCACCGCCAGCGCCTCGCGGAAGATCTCCTTGAGCTCCGGGCTGTAGTCATCCGAGACCCAGTACTGCGTGAAGTCGCGCGCGATCTCGAGCGTCTCCAGCACCGACAGCGTGGGCAGGTGGTGGTCGTCCTCCTCCACAACGGCCGCCAGCCGCTGCACTTCCACCTCGTGCACCGTGCGGTTGTTGTACGTCACCTCACCCGAGCGCCCCGCCATGTTGAGCCGCCCGCCGAGCATCTTGTGCATCGTCGACTTGCCGCAGCCGCGGGGGCCGAGGAAGAGCGTGAGCGTTCCCGGCATAAGGTAGCCCGTCACGTCCTTGAGCACGTCCACCTGCGCCGTCTTCTGCGGCATGAAGCACCCGATGGCCATCATCATGATCTGCAGCCCCCGCCCCAGGCCCAGCCCCACCACCCACGCACACCCGCGCAAGCATCCACATGCCCACCCCACCCATCACTGTTAGTTATGGCCCGCAAGCAGATAGGCAATTTGTTGGCAAGTGGCCAGCCCACTCCAGCATCAGGGAAAGGGCGACACAAGGAGGTTGACACACCCCAAAATGTACAAGCGATTGCTGCGGATGCGAGCAGGGGCACCTCCACCAAGTGACAGACATCTGGAGTCACATATGCCACCAGCAGAAGCAGCAGCGGCAGCAGCGGCCTGGCCTTTCAAGAGACCCTGAGACTCACTAATGCTGACTGACTGGCTGACTGTTTGACTCACTCACAGGCTTACTCACTCACTTAAAAGGCACAGGAGAACGAGTCAGTTCAGCGGCGACACCACTGAAGGTGAGCCTCCCTCCCAAGCCAGCAGCAAGAAAGACGTCCCCCGGCAGGAGGAAAATGGAGGAAGGCGGCAAAAGAGCTGCACGCAAGATTGACGGCAAGAAAGGCTGTCTATTCTAGCCCCATTTGCCCTCGGGGTGCAGGGAAGGGAGAGCATCGACGTACGGTGGTGGCCATGGTGTCATAGTGCTCCTGGATGGTCCTTGTCTGCGAGAAGCCAACGTTCTTGAAGCGCACAATCTGCAGAGCGCGCGCACACGCACGCACAGACACACATAACACATATGCCAGCCTTTCAGTTCTTTTGCTCTTGCCACAAACAAACTCTTTCTTTCGCAACTCACACAAACGAACCTACTCTCTCAAACTCACTGCACAGCAAGGGCAGGAATACAGCCGGTGTCTGCTTTGACGAGCATTAGATACTCAAGCAGAGTTAACAGACATCACAAAGGAATAACTGGAATTGAATGGCAGGTCTAGAGAGGGGAGCAGGCATCTGGGGGCCACGCATGCTAGCACCACACTTCTGCTAGTTTTTTTGAAAGCCAGCAAATGGCCTGCACAGTTGGTCAGCAGCACACGCGAGAAAGACAATCGAGCAGAGACTCCAGGCGACCCCAGTTGCACACACCAAGAGTCACAAGACTTGTCACATGCGGGCTGCCCCACCCAACAGGAGCATACCCCAGCCCCAGCCCCAGCCCCACCGGGGAAGAGGGGGAGGTGCCTGTCTCGCTCGCGGCGGGGGGCGCTCACCTGCGAGGGGTTGACGGGCAGGTACTGGTTGATCTTGAGGAGGAAGTCGAGCAGGCCGTCCTTGAGCAGCAGCTCCATGCCCTTTAGATCCATGGCGCGCGGCGCCTGCTGCGCCACCAGCTGCTGCAGGTGGAAGGAGACGCGGCGCGCGTCCTCCTGCCGGCCGGCGTTGAGCAGCGTGTTGTGGTACTCGATGACGAGGCGGATGAGGGCCGTCTGGGGCGCGCGTCCCAGCACAGCGAAGTACTCGGGGTCGATGTTTGAGACATCGCCCAGGTTGTTGTTCCCGCCCCTGTTGCCGCCGCGGAAGGAGAGTAGGTTGTTGTTGGGAATTGATCCCCAGGAGGCACAGAAGGAGCCAAGCAGAGAAACGGAGCGTCAGTCAAAGGAGGAAAGATAGGTAGACAGGGAGAAACGGGGGGGAGGGGAGAGGGGGCAGGCAGGAGAGACTGCACTAGGGACACCACTGAAAACCGTGTCATTAATTAGAGGGCAGGACAAGAGCAGCACTCAAATTTTAGTGACACTGCCAGCCTTCAAGGGAAACAAGGCTAACTTGGCACACTTGGCACATAGACACACTAGTCACAGGCCAGTCCATTAGCAGAGAAAAAAAGGCCCGATTTAAGATTGAATTCAAAGGGGTGTGGATCGCCAGAGAGGAGAGCCAAGGTGCAGAGCAACATGACACCATCCCGGAAGTGAATTGACAGCCAAATGGCAGCCAGGCTGGCATCCGGCTCCATACGAGGACCAATGCTGGCTCAGCATCCCTCTAGCTTCACCAAATGTACAACAAGCAGTACCACGAGCAAGGACCCAACAGAGCGTGTTGCTGTGCAAGTCAAAGAGTGGTCGTACCTCTGGGGGGCGGGTTGTCCGGAAGCACCGTTCATGGCTCAGAACTGCAGTGTCACAAAAAGGGAGTGAACATCAGAGGAAGTTGGGGCATCCCACAGGTGAGGGAAATTTCACTGTGATTGAAGCATCGTCCGTCATCACACAACCAGGCATATATACTGTGATCACCAGAAAGAAGGCGAAGGTCGTCAACCACAGTGACGAGGAGCACAATGATGAGAGCCGTCAAATTGCACTAGAGGCCCCAAAATGTGGCATAATGCCAGCCATAAATGCTCCAAAGAGACTCCTTGCTAAGCCCAAGTACGCAATCCTGCCGGCTATCACACCAGCTATGCCAAACACAGGACCCATCACTGTTGGCTCTTCAAGTGCATCTGCCATTCCATAGAATCTCAATGACAGATGCTCAAAGCAGTACACCTCTTCGCATACTGAAGTTCTTCAGGAACTACGCTTCAGTGACTAAGACCTCTCAAATACACCACATTGTATTGTAAAGGGTGGCACACATCAAGCACATAGTGTCCAAGCCGTCCACAAGATTAATTTAACTGAGCACCACGGCGTCAAGAACAATGTATCAAGAACGAGGGGCACGATGCTTTTCACGAACAAGAGGCAAGATCTCTTTCAAAATTGCAAGCATTGCCTAGCACAGGAGCACAATATCGAAAGAGGCACATTCTGATTCCGTTCTGGGTATAAGTACCACGTTCTCCCCTACCGCTCTTCAACGCAACCCAAACCAGGACTTCATAGTTGGCTCATACTCCCGAACACTACAGCCTCAAAGATTGCTGGTTTGATGTAACCAACCTGAAACAGAGTTGAAGTCTTCTAGCACTGAATCTGACACGCCGAAACTGCAGAGTGGAGAGAAGGTACGACAAGCTTCACTAGAGTGCCGCCATGTCCAACAAGGACTTCACCAATTGAGAAGCACCCACCTGCTCACCCTTGGGGGGTCTCGAGGTAATGCTTTCTTCCTGAACGCTTCTGAGTTCAAATATCTAGAACGAGAGAAGCAGACCCTGCGTGACCCGCAAAATCGTTGCAGGCGAGATTGTGGACTTCAGATGACTGCAGAACCCTGCAGGCCCAGTACGACGACGCGGTGTAGACCTTCTCCCATTGGTTCGCCGTCTCCACGTCAGATAAGTCTGACCTGGTTTTCTTCTCCACCGTGCCAAACCGATTTGACAAAGATTGACGCGAACAAGGCGCGCACAAAAGTCGCAATCACAGTATCTTCCGCCCGCAACCACCCGCAAGCCACTGGAGGGCTTTTGTGACGTTTAGCTCCGTTCAGCTCAAGTAATTCATGTGTACGGCATATAAGACAGCGTAAAATCTGGAGCCATGGCGTGGTGGTCTGCGTTACGTGCGCATCAATCGCAAGAAACAAGGAGCATATAAAGACTTGAGGCACTCGAGGGCAGAGCTACAGAAAATGTCGTGATGGACCATGCCGGTCTGGCATACAACCTATGAAGTCAATAAGAAACCGTGTCAAAGGTATTTCAGAGTGTTTCAGAGTCAATCGCGGCAGTTCACAAACAGGTAGTCGTTGCTCGCCCTCGCTAAATCTTGTCCTGTCTACTTTGTCCCACGTCCCTCCGTGTTTGTAAGAAGCCTACATACTTCACGATTGAGAAACATCTACGGAATTTTGGGAAATACACGTCCCAAGTCAAGTAAAAGGCTGTTGACGATCAGCCTGTCCTTGAGCAAATCATGTCATACATTGACCGCAACCGACATATTCCCAGCCACAATCATGTTGCCCCTTGATCGGCCTGGATCCTGCTTGGATCGGCCTACGCGGTTGAAGCAGCTGACTACTATTATGAATATTGATATACACCAAGGGGGGGGAAGTTGGCGCTTATTTTCCGGATTTCTTGAGAAACCATTTAAATCGATGTGCATATGTCGCACATTCACTGTAAAAAATACGACATTCTGATTTCAGGTCGCTATTGTAGATCTTATGCATTTTGGGCGCTATTTCACCCGGATTATTGAAGGGAATTACCCCCCATGATATACACAATATTAAGCCAATCAAACCTGTTGTACGCAAGAAAGGCAACTGACGGGTTGATCCGGTGTGGGGACACAAGAGTCGGCACTTGGGCGCGGGAGGCGGGACTACCAACTGGGGAGTCGGTTGTAATATCTTCCCTGGACCGTCACAAGCAGGCCCCTGGATTCGACAAAATTCGCGGATTTTGGAAAATTTCGAAAACATCCTCTGGCCTGCTCTTGGCGACGGTCAGGGTGTCGAGAACACCCGACAAAATATGGTAGGATTTTTTTAGTGGCGTAATAACATACTACCACATATTTCAAACGGAAAATTGAGAATTTCGGGATTTTACGAGACATCCACTCAAAATAATAAGGATTTAAAAAGACATCCTTTTGTTTTTTGTCGGGTTTTATAACATCCAAAATAGCAAATAACACCCAAAAAGTTATGAATTCAGGGGTCTGGTCACGAGTCACAGACTCAATACAGTAGGATGTTTTTGTACACAAGTGATTGAAAATTTGGCTCAATTGGCGCAAATTGTTCGCTCTAAATCAGTCGAAAGTGGGTCAGATTCTTCCTAACCACACACACGCTGTTTTATTTGAAGGTCAAAGCTAAAGGTCTAGTTGCCGTTGGTTGCCGCATTAACGTCAACATACATGTGCACACTGCACACTGCACAATGCAAACATTTTTTACTATAGACAAACTAAGTCGCTGTCTATGATTGCGATGTTTATGCCGTCCAATGCCGTCGGCGATCGCGGTTAACTGTTCAGACTCAGGAGTTCTTGGATTCTACACGCGCTCACTAGGATACGAAGCAATTCGCTCAGAAGTCTACTTAAAGGTTTTAAAAATAGGAGTCTCGCTAGCAGCAGTCTAGGCTGGTCTACGCCCTAGGGTGCGGCAGCAAGCTGAAACATGCGTGAACGCGCGCTGAAGGAAAGAGGTTTGGGAGAACTCTGCTCTGGCCACTACACCTTAACCCGTCCCTAGAGGTCGCTGATGTCGTACGCATGTGATTTTAGCGTTGGACTTTAGACCTGACCTTACCTGTCGATTCTGTGGTAAAATCCCTGCATGGGGGAAATCTGGCGCTGATGTTGGTTGAATGTTGGTCGCACCAACTTAGAATCGGCTTTCGTCAGCTTGAGATTGATGATTTACACCAATTTCACAGTAATTTTTATTGTATTTGACCATTGCAACATACTTTTTACATCAATTTCAGGTCGCTATTTGAAGTCCCCTGGTTTTTGGTCGCTATTTTCCCCAAAATCCTCAAAGAATTGCCTCTCAATGGATCACTTCTAAGGTCACCGTGAACACTCTTTGACTTGCTTTTATTGCAAAGACTGTAAGTAGGGTCAAAAGTGTTGAAATCTTCCCCAAGTTTTGATTTGCGATGTAAAAGTGGCAATGTATGCGACTTTTTGGGTTAATTTGCACTACAACCTAAGCCTACCCTAAACAAAGAAGGCGCTAGTCTAACTCCGCATCCAGGAGGAATTGTTGTGCCCAGTTATGTCCCCTTCTGGTGTCTTTACTCCTTAAAGACCGCTGCTCTCATGGCACATGGCCATGAAGCACACACATTGCAAAGCTATGCAAGTCACAAAGGTTTCGATTATGTTCAACATGCACCTCTTCATCGTCATGAGTGATGCTCTAAGTGTGGCCACACTTAATAAATAACAGCACCCACATCATTACAATCCACCTGAATGGATGCCCGTTGAGGATTGAAAGAGATGAAGCTCGAAGTCTAATGAAGGCTTGAAATAATTGGTAAAGTTGATACGAATGGCATGCTTATGATTAAGCACACGAAATAGCGCACAATTTTCCTTTTCTAAAGCTGCTCAGTATATACACAAACTTTCTAGCACAAGGATGTAGCTCTTCCATCCTCCCAGGCCATTAACACCCAAGAGTGACCCCCTCAAAAGTACCGAAAGAAGAGTAGTACTTCTTACAGAAGTGAATTAACGGTATAACGTGGCAAGAACAAACCTCAGGGAAATATAAGGAAGTATTGCCCCACTGACATTGACAAACATGCGTGAATTCTAGCATGGCCTTCACCTCAGTGCAGACCAAGCCAATCTAGAAGACACCAGGAAGACTACTAGTCTATTATTAGGCCCACAAGTTCTCACAGTGACTTGCTCACATTGACACTCGGAGGTCGCTGCACTAGCCTGTACACTGTACTTCGTCGGGTGTCATATGCCGAGTCTTTTCGTCCCGCACTCGGAGCAGAACTTGGACGCATCTCGCACGTACGCAGCCCCACACTCGTCGCAAAATTTGGCAGGCCCTGACGACTACACAGAAAGAAGCGCCCACCATGCATCTTCAAGAGTCAGATCATTTAACGAAGACTCTTAGGGGGGACACTTAGTACAAGTCCAGCAGAGTGCAAAACCGCGTGACTCCAACTGGTTGGGCAAGACCAGAGACTCGGAGACTAGCGTGCCACCTTTTAGGACAAGGGACGATGTAACGGCCAAAACGAAGAAGCAAATGTGCCTCTATAGTACTGGGAACAGCCAACAGAGCAACTCGGCAAGTGGGTCTCACGCCTGACCCCTGCGAAGAGACATCCCTTCGTCCCCTGCAAGAGAGCGATTCCCTGTAAAGAAACGCAGAGGAGCAGCACACGCACGGTCATAGATGACAAGAAGAAACGAAAACGAACAAACATAGCGGCGAAGTGAAGTGCTACACACTCAGCCAGCCACCTAAGACATCGACGCAGAGAGACAAATGACATTCTCTAGTGGGAAGGAGAGCACCCACCAGGGAGAGGCCGGAGGAGAGGCCAGGATGCTGCTCCCTGTGCATGGAGCCAGGGGAGCCCATGTGGCTGTGGGGGGCGTGCACTTGAACGTGGCTGGACGAGGGGCCAGGTGTCATGTGGTGGTGGAGGCCCGGAGGGAGGAGGGAGGGGTGGCTCTGGTGAGCAGCCATTGGCTGGCCCTGCTGCTGCTGCTGCTGCTGCTGCTGCGAGGGCTGCTGGTGGTGCAGTGCCTGATGCGACGGGTGCCCCACTTGCTGGTGCTTCGAAGCCACCCCCGATGAGACACATCACACAAACAGATGGACTGGTATGAGCTAAGAAGGAAACAACGTGCGCTACTGAAGGGAGGTGGGGGCAGGGGCAGAGAAAGGGGCGGGGACAGGGACAGGGGCAGCGGCAGGTTGCAGGGAAGCAGGGGGGAGGAAACAGGAGATGGAAACTCTATGAGACAAACACCTTGCGGGAAGTGTCCCGGTAGACAGGTCAACGGAAGATGCACGGGCGTGGCATCAACATTGGTTTAAAACCGGCAATCCAGGCTCCGCAGTGGCGGAGGGGGAGGATTGACGTGCTCTGCGCTCAAGCCGACACCTGCTGCTCATGGGCAAGGGAGCGCAGCAGTAACGCCTGGGCTTGAGCACTGCGCTGGGCTTCTGCGCTAGACAATACTGCAGGCAGGCGGTGCTGATGTAGCGAGCACATTCACATGACCGTGCTATGATAGAGGGGCCAATGTGAGGAACACAATCACATGGAAAGTACACGCAGCGGCGCCCCTCAAAGCGGCGGGTGTTGTAGAGACGAGAGAGCCTATCACAGCTCTCTGGCAAGCCTCCTGCTGGCTGTGTGGCTGGTGGCAGGGTGTATTGCAATTGAGGAGCACAGGATGCCCATCAACAGGTAACTTGCTTCTCTATCAAGTCCTATAAGTGGAGTGCGGTCATGGTCATCCTTGTGCACCCGCCATGATCGTGGCAAGGGCCGCAGTGGAAGGCTATTGCATTCACATCACCAATGTGTTCACATTTCATGCACATCAGCCCCCTCCTCTTGCAGGTGCAGGCGAGGCCACGGATTGCGCAGGCCATGCCACAGGCGACACCCCAACGTGCGAGAAGAGGAGAGGGCTCTGCAGAGTACACGCTTGTTCGACCAGATGACGACTCAATCGTGGTCTCGACTTCCGTGGGAGGGCATCATGCGCACTCATCCTCGACCGATACTCAGACATCACCAGCAAACAGGGACGGATTCACCTCCTAAGGCTCGTCGACTACCGTCTCCGATACTGACATAGGTACCAATCAACCACCGCCTGTCGCGGCAGCTTACCCGACAACGCGATACTTTTGCATGGGCGAGGCCCCGCCAGCAGCAGGCACAGAGCCAAAGCCTACTCAAGACTTAGAGCCCAAACAAGAAACACCCAATAATTGACAGAACAGAAGAAAGAACGAGGAGAGCACGGCAAACAAGAGAGCCACAAACAGAATAGCCAGGCGCATACCATAGAAGGCGGGGGCGAGTGGTGCTGGTGGTGCTGGGGCGCGTGCCCATTCACCTGCCCTCCGTGCGGCCCCGTGGGCACGCCCGGCATCTGCAGAGACGGAGCCAGGGCCGCGCAGAGCAGCATCCAGGCTGGCAGGTCAGGCCAAGCTGCAGCATGCGGCAGCAGCAGCAGCAGCAGCAGCAGCAGCTCATGTGGAGCAGGCTCCCGGGGTTCAGCTAACGACATGACAAGTTATCCTCGTATGCGCTTCGAGAGGAAGATGATTAGAGACGCCGCGAAGTGAGACCAAAAAGGTCTCACAAACCCAGACACACAAGAGGAAGAGCCCACGACCTGGGGAAGCCAGGCCTCCTTTTGCGCGCGCGCGGGAGGGGGGAGGGGGGGGAGGGCTCACGATTCTCCTGCCAGGTACAATTTCACGCCAACAATGGAGCCAAAGGAGTGGGCTCCAACAATGGTCCATTTTGCCGAGTTACTTGGGAGGTCAGAGTGGAAGTGTCCTCAAGGGGGTATGTCCCGGTAGACAGGTCAACGGAAGATGCACGGGCGTGGCATCAACATTGGTTTGAAACCGGCAATCCAGGCTCCGCGGTGGCAGAGGGGGAGGATTGACGCGCTCTGCGCTCAAGCCGACACCTGCTGCTCATAGGCAAGGGAGCGCAGCAGTAACGCCTGGGCTTGAGCACATTANCCCCTTCCCCCCTCCCACGCTCTCTTTCCCTTCCCTCTGGACGCAAGAGTGCTTAGGCATAACTGGTAGAGGGAAAAATGATATCACCTACTAATGTTCTTTGCTCATCTAGAGACAGGGGAGGAGGGCATCAGGGCAGGACAGGCAAGGCTCACCAGGTGCAGGCTTTGGGACAGTGAGGGCGAGCTGGGCTGCCGCCTCGTCTTGGTCCGGGCGGAGAAGAACTTGTAGTCCCGGGGATATATACATGCCTCCTGGCGTCCCGTGATTCGCTTGAACCTAATACCGCAGAAGACGAGGGGAGAAATGAGGGAGAGGGTTATCAACACGGTCGTCCCACACACCCACCTATTCATAGCTTCCTCCACATTTGTGCTCGTCACTTGCCTGCACGTGTAATATAAGACCGCCTGATCTTAGGAGATGGAAAGGTGGGGGAGGAGAGGGGGAGGGGATAGAAGGGGGAAAGGAGGGGAAAGGAGGAGGGGAAAGGGAAGGGGGGGCAAGGGCTAGCTATGGGCACAACTGTGCGCAGGCAAGCCAACCGTAACACTGCATGACTGGGCCAGTGCGGCCACATGACTGGAGTAGCGAGAGAGCAGCACGTAATTTTAAGCAGCAGCTCGTCGCTCCAGCCAGAGATAACCGGGGGGGGGGGGGGGGGGGG
>WELA01009243.1:141423-152241 GCA_009602735.1 Mesotaenium endlicherianum | reverse complement strand
CTCTCACCTCATCTCACCTCCCCCCCCTCCCCTCCTCCCCTCCTCTCCTCCTCTTGTCCTAGCCAGGAGGCTTAAGCCAGGACTGCCATGTGTTGCCACTTCTCCTTCCAGCACCCACGTCTTTTCTCTCCCCGCCCGGCCCCGACTTTGCCCTTGCCCCCGGCTCCAGCTCCGGCCCCGCCCCTCTCCCCTCCTTCCCCCTCACCAGCCTGCACCCTGTTGGGCGGGGTGACTTGTTTGTCGCTTGTTAGCTTGGGCTTCTTGTTCGACATTGCCAGATGTCGGCTGCCTGGCGAACCGGATGGCAGGCATTGATGAGAGTTGTTCTGGCCTGGCGCGTAAATTGTTGGCCTGATGTCATGCAACGAGTGCCACTTGTCCGTGTCGCACGCTTGCCAGGTCAGTGTTGGTTACACTGGGAGACATGCGTACTCTCTTGAAGTATGTGGGCGGAGCGAAGGCAAGTGTATGTCTCTCTCTGCTTAGTTTGGGGTCTGTTTGGTGTTCCTCTCAAATGCTCGTGTGTGTGTGTGCGTGTGTATCTTCACACTTCAGGAAGACAGTGTAACAGTGGAATGCGAGCTGCAAGAGACCCACCGCCTTGCTCTTGCAGGCTCCAGCATACTGGACAGCTGTGCATGAGGAACGTGCGCATCCCTCGGATATGCATACTCCCTCGAGTATTCGCAGTCTCGTGGATGTATGAGAGGAACCGAGTAGTTTGCTATATCGACCTTGTGTATGGAGTGATTGCAACCTGATGTACGTGACTGCATGCGCGCGGGCACGCAGGTCGAGCGCAACAAGAAGCTGAACAAGTACAACCACACCGTCATCAACGAGCAGTTTGCCTTCTACAGGGCCGACGGCCTCACACGCTTCAATCCCAACGATCCCCACCGTCGCCTTCCGAGCCGTATGCCCGCCAGGCCCTCTCCCTTATGCCCTTCTCCTCTCCGCCTCCTACTCCTCCTCCGCCTCCTCCGCCTCCTTTTCCTCCCTCCTCCCTCCGCCTCCTCCTCCTCCCTCCTCCTCGTCCTCCTCCGCCTTCTCTTCCTCTTCCTCAATTTCTTGTGTGTTGATGAAATTTTTCACGTGTTGAGGATGAAGTTTGACCTGACTTTGTCTTTCTGCTGAGATATCCGAGTTTGCACGAGGGAGAGGAGTGTGCCGTCGTGGTGGTTGATCAGCATTGATATAGTCAACTCGATGAGCGTTTCCTTGGGAAAGAATTGACCAAGTGCATGCACACTGCTGCGCAGAAGAAGCATGCACTCTGAGTCTGGGGTCTGTGTGCGTGTGGATGCGCATACTGGCGTCAGATACCTAGTTAGATTAGCTTGTGCAACGAATAGAGGGTTAATGAACAGTCTCCCCACATTCTACCATGAAAAAAAACTCTACTGTTTGCTCCTCCTCATCCTCCTCCTCACATACTCCCCATTCTCCTCCTCCCGCTCCTCAGATTCCCCTTCTCCTCGCCCTGCTCCTCCACCTTCTCCTCCTCCTTTTCCACCTTCTTCTTCTCCTCCTTGTGTTCTTATCCTCACAAGTACTGCTACTCGTGGCTTTGTGGCGTGTGTGATGGCGCAGACGTGCCGGAGGGCTCCTTCATCGTGCGCGCGCACACCCCCATGTCCAACCTCTTCTCCTGCCTCTGGTTTAACGAGGTGGACCGCTTCACGTCGCGCGACCAGCTCAGCTTCGCGTACACCTTCCTCAAGCTCACGGGAAGCAACGCAAAGAAGTTCCGCTTCCACATGCTCAAGGTAGAGCCAACGCGCTCTCTCTGGGTCTCTCTCTCTCTCTCTCTCTCTCTCTCTCTCTCTCTCTCTCTCTCTCACACACACACACAGCGTGCTCAGCACGAGCTAAGAAGTTAGAGCTAGGGACCTTGGGTATAAATGCAGCCCGGCNTCTCTCTCTCTCTCTCTCTCTCTCTCTCTCTCTCTCTCTCTCTCTCTCTCTCTCTCTCTCTCTCTCTCACACACACACACAGCGTGCTCAGCACGAGCTAAGAAGTTAGAGCTAGGGACCTTGGGTATAAATGCAGCCCGGCACTTCCTGCACGCGGACGCGCGCGCGCGCGTGTGTGTGTGTGTGTGTGTGTGAGCGCGCGCGCGCAGTCACTCGTGTCTGGTCGAGTGAGTCAAGCAGGCGACGAGGTGCAAGTGCAAATGCTCGTCAAAACTGGTCCGAGCAGGGGATCCATCTGGCTAGCGTGTGAAATCTGTGCTACCTTGGCTTGGCGTGATCAAGGCTCGCTGGGTGACTCTCGTAAGAGTCAATCGAGTTCATCCCCCCACTGACTTCAATCAGGACGAGCCACCTGCCCCTCATGCAATCCCTCCAGGCCTCCAAAAGTGGTGCAAGGGCGGAGCAGTATTGCTCCCGAGCGCGAACGTCTCACGGCCTGCATCACACCACCAGGGTTTCGTTGGTGGAATATAAGCGGATTGGATGGCAATGCAGCTGAGATGCTGTCGCTGTCAGAGTGAATTGAGGGAGCTGGCCGCCCAGTCCAGTGCGCTGTCGCTCGCTTCTGCCGCTCGTGTCCGGCCGTTCCAGCGAGCAGGCGCTCTCTCTTCTCACGCGTAATGTGCTCGAGCGGAGCAGCTCACCTTAGCTCACCTTAGCTCACTTGTGAATGCAATTCCGGCCGTCGCCGGCGCGTCTCAACTTCTCACATCAGACCCCCTCGCAGGTTTGGAGTGTACTCTTCTCGCTACTTCTGCTACTTCCAAAATTAGTGTCGAGAGGGAAAGAGGGACCTCTGTTGTTCGTCCACAGGTTCGGGGAGAGCTGCTCGGAGGGCTGCTCGGAGTCTGGGATATCTGAGGCTCAAATAAGGAGCACAAGGGAGGAGGTTCGCGTCAGGGTCCTCAGTGAGGGTGTCCAGTTGGGCTTTTCAGTCTCAATCAGGGTTATTGAACAGGGTACATCTTGGGTCAGCTTCTGCCTCTCCTCGCCTCCTGCCAGCCCACAGATGTCTACCTTGTCTTGCAATACTTTGCTCGGGCTGATGTTAGGGTTTTCCTTGGTCTTATTCAGGATTCACATCACTGCACTCTGCTTGACTTGGGCAGCGCCTGTCCATCCGTCGATCAAGTCCGTGTGATAGACAAGCCTTCGTCATGGCTGCGGAGACTTCCCTGCTCTCCCTCCTCGCTCTTCTCCCGCCGCCGCCCTCTTTCTCCGTCCCTCCGCCCTCTTTCTCACCTCTTGTTTGATGTCCTCTGCCTTTCCAGTCTCTGCACTCGTCCGCCTTCTGTTTGCTCTTTTTAGCTGTTTTGACAGGGGGGTTAGCATCCGCACCTCTCTTTTCCTTCGTCTCTTTCCTCTCAGCCTCCTGCCACCTTCTGTGTCTCACGTTTCCTGCCTCCCGCCTCCCTTCTTTCCTTTCCTGCTGCCTGCTCGATCGGCCTGCAGGACTGCGAGAGGAAAGCAATGGTGAAGCTTTTCAAGCACAAAGGAGAAGAGCGTGGAAGCAGCAGCAGCAGTAGCAGCGGCGGCGGCAGCCTCAAGCCGCGCATGTTGCGCGCACAAGTAGTGTAACTTTACTATAAGAGCGTGGGACTGCCACCGAAGCAACCACAATTTGCATCCGGGTTTAGCCTCAACAGCACTTTTTTTGGATAAGCTCAGGGCGAAATTTAAATTGGTTCATAATATTTCCAGGTATCAGGTTGTTGATTAGCTTAGAATTTGGATTTTGGGTGGGAATTCATAGAGAAGACAAGCTTAGCGTAAGCAAGTATAGTTCTCATATGTAGCATCCGTACTAGAGTAGTAGTTTCTTAGGTATGCCTTTGGCCTACAAGGTGTAGCACAAGTGGAAATTAAGCTACACATATGGTAGGCAGCTTGAAGTGACGTGTACCCACAAATTCACGGGTTATCACACTGTCACTACAGCCGTTATGACAGAAAGTGTTCTGATGATGCACAAGAATCTTCACAAGGTTTCAAAATGCAACGTCGAAGTTAAGAGGAGCTGCATTACTTACAAGTTCATATGCTTGAGCTGAATATTTGTTTGAAAACACTGTGTGCGTGCGATAGGCATTTGTAAGTTGTACTATAGCTTATTGGAGTGTCGCATCATAGTCTGCTTTTAGCAGAAGTAAAGCTATCCCTTTTAATGAATGAGGTCTCTCTTGGTCTAGCTAGATGTCACAGCCAAATGTATATTCAACATGTGTCAGTAGCATTACAGTCAATGAAGAAGAATAAACTAAGTTAATTCGACTAAAATTTAGTGAACAATGCATACAAGATGTCCTCGGCTTAAGAGTAAACATAGCATTAATCCCTTAGGCAATGGTGGTTCAAAGTAATTTTTGGCCCACTATTGCCATCGTATTCCTCACAAATATTGCAGACTTGAACATAAAGTAGCAGAGTGGTTCAATGTAAGCATAGCATAAGATGGCCAGGCACTTCTTTCCATTGCTTTTCTTTATCACACACAACGCTGTTATGAAACAATTTGAAAGTTTGCTTCATATTATGGAAGGGGAATCATAAAAGAGTGATGAGACCTGCTGTCATTCATTATTTGGCAACATGGGCTGATTAGTGTCATACATTTTTTCAAAACGAGTTGAACTTGCGCGTCAACATTGAACGTTTTGAGATGCCAAACCCGACTTGCAAACGCCTTGTGACTGTACCCAAAATAATGAAAATTGGCCTTCACGCACCGCCACACACCGACACAACTGCTGAAGTCGGTGACTCGACTTTGATATATGGCAATTTATTTGGCTTGTGGTGGCAAATGCTGTCTTATGGGGTCATGCTAATCAGGCGTGATCGACATCGCGGCCACCAGCACTAATCGACGTGGTGACAGGTGGTGCCAGAGGATGGGACAAAATTGGAACAAAGTGGCGATAAATTGGGTTACATCCTTCTTTTGACTGCCCTGGACTGCCTCTGACAATCAGCACATGCAATGGGCGGGGACCAACTTGAATCGAACATCAGAGTTTCTCAGCGTCATGATAGATGCAACGTCAGAGCTCGGCTTGAGCAGCGTCTTTCTGCTATATGCCACCCTTCGATGTCCACGATCTACCGCGGCAAGGAGTAGATTTTCAGCGCAGTCAGTCAATTGGTTGAGGGTCGAGACTCGAGACATGAGTGCACCGCGCGCACGAAACCGCGAAGGCCGGGTTTTCGCTTCATCGTTCTGCATTGGAAAGGCTGGGAAAGCCTGGCAAAACCGAATCAATGTGGAATGGTGTAATCCGGTGCAGTAGCGTGGAATTAGTATAACACAGCTGAGTAAATGTAAGTCGAAACAAAAACTTACAGTGCTCCTCGAACTCTGCGGGGTAATTTCGTGCTAGAAATAAGCAAGGCCTGGCCGAGACTGGTCATTGTGAGACCCGAAGGTGCTCGAAGGAAGCACTGTGTGCTTTAGTCAGGATACTCGCTGCAACCTGATTACAGGACTCACTATGGCGTCGTCGTCGCCCATTCTAGCTCTTTGCATTTATGTGTGCTTGCTTACTGGCGCTCAATATGCGCAGGCGCAGCAGGGTGGCAAGCCTGGACCTCAGGGTGGCAAGCCCGGACCTGGTAAGCCTGGATCGCCTCCAGTTGGTAGGCCTGGACCAAGTGGAAGAAGAGTTGGAGCCCGTAACAACGGCACCATCATCCTGGGGGCTCTTCTCAAGCAGATTCAATCTAATTCGTTCGACGCCAAGCGCTACTCAATTTTTGCCTCTCTCCTCAATCAAGCATGTAAGTGACTCGAGTGCTTGTACCTGTAGTGCTAATTAGCCATGCACTTGCTACTGGTGAAGTTTTGGACATGGACGTTTGATTAGCTTGCAGTGGGTTGCTGGCTAAGAGGGAATGGCTTACAGTGGAATCACCTGGCAACTAATGCGAACTGTAGGATTGGAATCCGAAACCTCGTGCACATTCTATTCTGTCATAAACGACCAGTAAAAGTGTTATGTTCAACTCCGCTTGGAAGTTAATTCGGGTGGTGTAAATTGAACGAGCATGTTAATGGCACCCATGCCACGGGTTCCAGCTTGAGACTGCATGCATTCAGCATCTCAGAAAATACTCAGCACGGCGCTGCGTTAGTCTGCCAATGTAACACCCCTTGCAAGGTCGGGTATAGTTCTAGCGAGAGAATTACGAATTTGCCCCTCCCCCTCAGTAAGCAGCTTAGTCTTGTGGTGCAACATTCTGAACGCTTTGCACTACTTGTGTTTTTCCCCTGGTACCTTTTGAGCAGCTCTTGCTCCCCTCATCACGAATGGAGGCAAGCTGACAATTTTGGCTCCCACCAATGCTGCATTCGCCAAGCTTCCTAAGGGAGCGCTCGACAGGCTGAAGAAGGACAGGGCTGCCCTGGGCAAGCTCCTCAGCTTCCATGTCATTGTTGGGTACAACACATTCAACTCGTTGGCCAAGCTCAAAGTAGGAGCCCTGCTCCCGACTCTGAACGGAAAGCACCTTGCCCGCTGGTACTCGAAGAAATCGTCGACCGTCATTTTGTTCCGGCCCGGTGACAGGGTGAAGGCGAACTACGCACTCATCCTGCGAGCAAACCTGGCCGTCGTGGCTAACAAAGTTGCTGTGCACGGTACGGTCCCTCACTTCCCTTGTCTGCCAGCTACTCCCATAGCAGTCTCTCCTTTACTGTCATTTTCCTTCCTTATCTGTTGGGGGCAAGCTCCTCATTGTAGCTTGTGGTATCGAAGGCACAATGAGATGATTGTGGGGATGTCAGTGAGCTCAGTAGGAAGGAGTACCTGCTTGTGAGCAATATATTGTGTTTTTTTTTAAAATATATGGCAGTAGTCCACTGGGCAAATCATTGAATAAAAGGCCACTTGGGCAAATCATGAAGCTTTATTTTTAAGACTGGCACGCCGTAGAATTGATTACTTGCAACCTAGCTTAAAGAGTGGCCATGAAAAAATCATTTCTCTGAGTGCCGGTGTAAGAGTATCAGGAATGTCAACAATGCATGAATTGAAGACCATGCTCTTGATGTTGACGCTTCTTCTTCTGGACTTGGTTCTTTATTCATTTGCAGGTATCGGAGTCGTCCTCAACCCTGGCCTTAAGCTGTAAGTAAGTAGGTGGGTTCACAAGGACTCTTGAAGGGCTGGGCAATGACAGAATAGGGGCTAGACCTCAGAAATGTGTTTTCTCAGCTCAAATAGGGTACCGGCTCCTGACACGCTTGCGTGCACGAAATTGGTCATTGGCAATCAACTAGCAGAAAGCCTTGGAAAGTGAAGTTCCAAATCATACGCATGATTATAGGTAAGTTAAGTGCCAAACCTCTACGGAATTGAGGTCACGCTAATACGAAGATCAGCACTCAGCAGGCTGGTAGTCCTCAGCATTCCCTTTCTCTTAGTAACGAGTGTTCGAATACTTCTCTCTTTGTAATTTATTCTAGGTCTCTACTTGCAAGTGTTGGGATACCGTCCACACTGCACCTGTCCACAATGCTTGGCACGGGTTTCTACCAATGCCTTTATTAATAAAGCAAAATAAGAGGTGCTTAGATACCAGTGGTGCATGCAACTGCTGCATGTATTTTTGGGATGCCTATTTTTGTAATATGTACACGATATATAAGACTGAGAAATGAGGACATACTGACTGCTGTAAAAAAAGTCACTGCGCATCTCCGACAACAGTACCTAGGCCACTTACATGGGACAGTAAGAAGCAGGTTGAGGCGGCTCTTGAAAAATGCAGATAGATGGATGCGGGGAAAACCTCATTATGCTCCTGTCCAGCTTTGTCTGAAAAATGAGTATGTGGGGTTACCAACTGCAGACCTTCCAAGACATTATGACAACAGGATTTCATGATGTAGTTTAGAGTGTGTTTAGGCTTCAGCAACTGCAGATGTATAATGGTGGGTGAATTTATAGTCATGCTTGTACAAAGGCTGCTGCATGTTGAAGATAAAAATAGTGCTCAGTAAGCAGTATCAGTTGGTGAGCTTTGCTGTTTCTTACAGTGATCATGGCCCTTTTCAGCACAAATACAAACTACAGTTTTGAGGTTCAGTAGCCTGCACCATTTGAAATTGTATAATGAAGTAAAAAATGACCACAGCATTGTCCGAGCACATACGGGATTTAAAGAACTCTCTGTGGCCTTCGAGTTGAGGGCAAGAGTAGGTCACCTTCACCCATGTTTCACGTGCAGCTTGAGTAGCTTGCAATAATTTGTCTCTAGGTTATAAACAGATAGCTTAAAAATTTTGTCACATTTGCATATGCATACGCTACCAAACAGAGCACATACAACCCCGACTGTAACCCCAAAAAATTCATCATGATGCCTGAAGTTTCCCGACTTCAAGTTACAAGCTCCTGTTCACATTGGTAAGGAAAAGGAGTGCTGCGGGGGGGTAGAATGGGGAAGGAGCTGACTAACAAAAGAACCTCACAGACCGGGAGCCTCTGTGGGTGCCAAATGCCATCACTCTGCTCGCCTGTCGCACTCTCAAGACTCCCCACCTCCAGCCACTACCAGGATGGTCGTCAATAACCGCCATACTGCGGTGTACCTTACCCTCTTCCTGGAGAGTATAAGAAATCTAACCTCACTTTTGTCCTGGTCTTCATAGGAAGCACCCTGCTCCACATTGCCAGTATCCTTGCTGCACGTTATCTCTTCCCTCCTCGTCAGATTCTCCTGAGGCTAGTATTTCCGGAATAAAGACCGGCCGACTTGCTAGTTTCTGACGGTTGCACTTGCATGACAGGTGGACACATCCAAGTTGCCGTTTTTACGAAGTCAGTGGTTACAGAGACATAGGTGGCCTCAGCAAGTTCCACGGGGAGGGTGTATTAGATTCCGTCTATAAGAGTGACTGAGCAAGGTCTCAACTGCCCATCTCTAGTGGAGCTACCAGTGCTCCATGCAGGGCCGAACCTCGCCTCTGGTGAAGTTCCACCAGAGAGCGCCTGACGCATGCAAGGGATCTCGCACCCCTGGCACTTACTTGCCTGGCAGCAGCAGCAGCAGCAAGCCCCCCGCGGCAGCCCTGCTGCTGCTGCAGCCACTGGTGTTGCTGCTGCTATGGGGACATGCTGCCGTTACTGGCCCTACTTGTGGGGGGGGCCAATATGTGTACCTGCCGGTGCCGGAGCCAGAGCCGGTGTTGGAGCAGGTGCAGGTGGCGGCGTCACGGCCGGTGCTGGTGCTGGTACTGGATTTGCTCCTGCTGATGTGACATAGCTGCAGCAACGGAGGTTGCCTCGACGAGGGAGGCCAGGCAAGGGGGACCTGCCTCAGCCTGCGGGTCTGCGCTTAGCGCCGCTCGCCTCGGCCTCAGCTGCGCGCGGCCCCCCCCCGCCCCCCCCCCAACTCCAACTTTTCTCTCAAGAGCATATCATCTCACTGATTTTTATTCCCCTTCCTGTGTCCCTGCTCCTGTTCTTCCTCCTCCTCCTTGCGGAGAGCACCACGCCATGGAAGTGGATGCGCCTCTTGGAGATCCCGCTGGGCCTGCCCCCACCAGCCACGCACGCAGGCCCACACGCACGCCCACACTCAAACACGCGCGCATGCACGAGCATACATACGCATGCATCAGGGCAACGCATGCGAGTGTCTGGTGTGCGCGCATGCAAGCGTGCATGCGACACGCGGGGTAAGAAGAGGAGCAGGCCGTGAGGCAGATAGAGGAGCGTGTTGGCCCTGGCCCCGGCAGGGACACCCGTCTTGTGGCTCTGGCTCACTCCCACTCTCGCTCTCCCTGTTCATTGTCCCACTACACAATCAGACTCTCTGCCGAAAAGCATGCGTGACTGGCCCCCGCCTGCCCCTCCCCGCCCCTCAGACCTAACCCTCAGACCAGCGTCTTGGGACTGAAAGGGGACAGCGCTGGGCGGCACCGCATGGAGTCACGCGCAGGGCCTGGGGGCTCACGTGGCACAAAGCAAAGGCCCAGTTGAGAATTTAGGGTTTCGCGCTTAAGTCCGAAGTCAAAGTTTCAAGTTTGGGTTCTAGTGTTGAGGTCCTTTGGGGTTGGAGGCTCCGGGTTAAGAGTTGAGAGTTTGAGTTTAGGGTTTCACAAGATCCAGGGCGGAGGCGTGAAACACAAGAGCCCCAGAGAGTGCAAGCGTGGCACAGGAGTCCCGACGGCGCCGAGGGGATGGGAGGGGAGGGGACAGCTGGCACAGGCAACGCGCGCAGACATTCGTCACACACTCCGCGCGCGCGCAGCTGAAGAAGCCCCCCTACCTTGTCCGGGGAGCCACGGCAAGGCGAGGCGAGGCGAGGCAAGGGGAGGAGAGCAGAGGCGCAGCAAAGGGGAAGAGGGGGGCGGGAGTGACAGGTGGAGGGTTCACGGCTCCCCGCAGCAAAAGATGTTCATGAGCATGGCCTTGCCCGTGCCTACCTGTCCCAGCTGTCAAGCCCTTGCTCGCCCACGTTATGAGTGCTCCCCGACAGGAGCCGCGGCCAGAAGCGGAGCGGCCCACGTGGCCCGCCCTGCACTCGCACGGGATCGGCGGGTAGGCAGGCAGGCAGACAGCACACTTCAGCGCCGTAAGAGCCACATCACAAAGTAACCCGATTGGATCGGTAGCATCCTTTGGCAGCAGTGCTAACATGCTCGTCATCTGCCTCTGCCTGCCCTTGACACCGCCAGGCACATTTTTATGAGGAATGAAAGGGAAGAAAGGAAAGGGAAGAAGAAAAGAAGAAGCAAGGACAAGAATAAGCGAAGAAGAGAGAGAGAGAGAGAGAGAGAGAGCGAGAGAGAGAGAGAGAGAGAGAGAGAGAGAGAGAGAGAGAGAGAGAGAGAGAGAG
>WELA01009243.1:120551-133242 GCA_009602735.1 Mesotaenium endlicherianum | reverse complement strand
CCCCCCCCCTCCCCACCCCCATAACACTTTGCCTCCTTTCAAAACTTCTCTCCGCCATTGGCTCCTCCTCATACACTTGAAGCACTAGATGTAAGATCTAAACAAGAGAATGACGAGCAAGGCATCGACCTACCAGAAAGGATAATGATCCACCATATGGTAAGCACCAGTCTTAATCAAGCGGCCTTTTGGACTGGTACTGTACTACAACATGTAGGGTCATGAGGTAAGATGCATGTTATGGCACGTGACAATTGGGTGAAGCACCCTCATCTATATTCTCGTAGCAAATCAATGAATACAAGCTATGGTAATCACACCCTCTCCACTGGAGCCGCGATCTTGAGCGGATCATAAATTCACCTCCAAGCAGCTAACTTGAAGGACATTTCCAGGAGAAAGGCAAAGGTTAGGCCCCCGGCCTCTGGTCCAGCACCAGCATGAGGTGGTGCATTACACTTCACTTTCATAGTTGAGTCCAGGACTGTTTGCGACCTTTTCATTCCAATCCAAATGGATCTGCACACTACAAGTATACAAGCTGCATTTGTCCTTCTCCTAGCACACCCGCTGGGTTAGGCTGGGCTGGGCTAGCTCCACCAATAACTCAGTTTAGAATGAAGTTCAGCTGCCTCGGGAGGTGGAAGACAGAGCGTAGGACCGGTTACATGGATGCCCATCATACCCTACAACTAGGGTTAAGCCAGAGTGTAAAACAGTCGGTCAAAGGAGGACACGGGAACACGACAATGGAGGAGGAGGAAAAGGAGGAGGAAAAGGGGACGAAGACGTGGAAGAAGCAGAAGAGGGGCACAGTGGGGGCCAGCACGAGATGAAAGGGTCTGTACCGCGTGGAGTGCTAGGAGCTTGTCGTTGGTCAGCTTCTCCATGCTCAGGGCCAGCTCCATCGCTGCACGCCAAACCAACCCCACATTTCTGAGGTGCTGATTCTCAACCTGACTGACTGACTGACCAACCGACCTAAGACTGCTACTTCTCGACCTGACTGAACTCTGACTGACAGACTGACTGACTGACCGACCTGAGGCTGCTACTTCTTGACCTGATTGACTGACTGGCTGACAAAAAAAGACCCACTCTGCATGCGGCAAGATGGCGAAGCCAGAGGCACGCTTGCTCCCTCCATACAATCCCCCAAGCAGTACCAGCCCTAGTTTACTGAGACAGCTCACAAGGGGGAACCCTGCATGGGGGCAGTGTAGAAGTACAGCACGTTTCCTCATCACTTTCTATGGGTAGCAACTTAGACAGCCTCAGGCGCCAGCGAGCTGTGGGCACAGGGCAACTACCACTAGACCTAATCGCAAGCACAGCCCCGATTCAAGCAAGCCATGCCATATGGTATGAGCCACTTTGAAGGTCATGCATCGCCTGGTGCCTAAGAGTAACGAGGCAACTCTTACATATGTCGGTGCACGAAGCATGCAGTAAGGCGCAATAACATTTTGTCCACTCCTTCGTCATTCTTGTGGTCATGCTCACTTCCCGATATCAGTATATAACCAATGCATTCCAGAACCCATACTAAGGATTCAAATGACGTCCACAGGGGGTATGACAAAAGTTGCACTCTAACTACAGTACTGCTACTACCCCAGAAGGAAAAGAAAAGTCATGCATGCATGTGCACATGCCATGCCGCCCCCATAATCCACACAATCCACTAGCATGCATACTGATGATGTAAACATGGGACTGAAGCAGAAGCATTACTCATCCCTGTGGAGGGACAGATGTGCTTCCGCTACTAGGGAGAACTCATGAGGTGGCACCATTGCATGTGGCTGCATGGTCTTTGCAGCTGGTCGGCCACTCACCATAGAGGGCATCTCCTTTCTCAGGATGGTCAAACTCCATCGACTGAGGGAACAGAATCGACTGCAGCTTCACGCGGCCTCCTCGGGTGTTCTGCACAGCGTTCCCGCAACAGATGCCAAAGGGCACATCGCATGCGCTTGACGGCGTCAGGAGATATCCCTTAGAATGAACGGTAGCATTACCACTGACACCTACCATTACAATATGCACTCTGACCAGCTCAAGGCCCATGTGCAAATCACCTCACTCACAGCTCCTCGATTGCAATGCTGCTCAGGACCTGACAAGTCCTTCAGCATCATCTGTTGCTCCCAATCAGACCCTACGTCATCTGACAGCGTCTGTGCACTAAATGTCTGCTGAGTCCTCCAATGACGATGTGCTCAATGCAGAGGAATGTACGCCAAACCCTGGGCGCACATGCTCCATGCGTGCCTTCTCACCTTCCACTTCTAATCACTCAGAACAAAGGAGCGTACGACCAGAATAGATTTCAATAAAATTTATAAGAACCCTCCCTTGGCCTGTAGTGACAGGAAAACCTTCGTACTCTATGAAGAAGCTGACGCTGGACTATGAAGACTGCAGATCAGCAGTTCGGCAACAAGGTAAGGAGGAAAAAGGAATGATCAACATGTTTCATATGCCCATCGGAAGACAAGGTTTGATTGCCCACGTAGTGCTCACCTGGTACTTCATGAGCTCCTCTGCGTGATGGCGCTCATCAGCACTTGAGTTCTTAAAGAATCTGCTCTTTCTCACAAACACATCAACCGCACATCAGGCCATGGCAAGGGACAAAGCAGCTCATTCAATATAGATATATACATCTCCTGTATTCATCCTTAAACTCCTGGATTCATCACAAGATACAGGACTTCAAACATGTGAAGACCAGAAGCAACTGATATGTCAGCTGACGTACATAAGCTGAAAGACACATATAGCAAATAGGAGAAGCCTATCCCAAAGTCTGGTCAGGTAGTGCCCTCGCTAGTGACCACTTACAAATCAACCGGCTTAGTAAGCTTTAAAATGAGAGGCCGTCGCTGCGAACACTAGTCATGACTGGAGACGTCGATAGACAAGACCTTGACTTGCGTGCACAAAGAAAAGAGTGTTCCTTGCATCATCTTTAAGAAGCGCTCAGCAGTCCTTTATCAAAAAAATGATAGACATGCAGCAATCAAGCATAAATGAGTACTTACGTGGCAAGGCCAGGCAAGCCGACGTTGTCCCTGTCAAAGTAGGCATACAGTGCGTGGTAGATGTAGCTCATGTTGTACTCCACGCTGCCCACCATAAACAGATGCAACATCATCATCCTCATGCACTGCAGCTGAAAATGACAGACAAGAGCTGCTCAAAGCCACCAACCTCCCAGCCCCCTCAATTTGCGCACCAGGTAACCCTAGCAGTGGCTCCAAACCCACGTTAAATTTAACCTATCACGGTCACACCTTTTAACCCAATCACGCAATCTAAGAGCCATGACCTAGACAAGACAATAGGCAAGCCCATATTTTCAGCTTGAGCTTCCCCTCCAGAGCTGTTTCTACACAGAGAATGACCTGCTCTAATCACATCAGTATGCTTGCCTTTCTCATTCGTGTCTACTACAGATGGCCTACCCCCCATAGCGGCTAAACTCGGCCAGGTAACAATGACCAGTGACATTTCGTCCTCTAAAGATGGGATTGTAAAATTCGGCAGAGTCGGAAGTCAAAACTTAGAACTGCATTCTGGGGGGGTCCTTAGAGTTGATCGTCATACTTAATTTGCTCATTGATGGCTGCCTCACATGCCGGAGCGTAGCGCTGCCGGGCAAGGGACTTGTGGCTCTCTTGAGTGACCTTGATGAGCTGATCCTGAACTTCCTGAAAGGGCTCAAAGATAACTCCTGTCAAATTGTCCTCAGCGATATCTGCTGCGCGGACAACACTCGGTCTCTGGGACCTCTTACTCTTCTGGACAGTCAGTGCACTACGCGAGAATTCCGAGGTCCTAAAAGCGGCCAAAGGAGCTTGCTTGCTAGTTGTGCATGATGTCTTGTTCAGAAGTGCACCAACGCTCCCAACAGCAGCTATCTGCGACGAGATACAAGCGGCAGCCATTTTTTGATGACGCTAAACTACTATTCGAGGGCAACTCAAGCTATCCGGGTCAAGGTAGTAACGGCTGCAACCGAAGGGAATTGTAACAACGTGAATTGCCTTGACGTCTATCCTCGGAAAGTTCTTTTTAATTTTCTGGAGGTATCACGCGGCGTAGTAACTAGAGTCGAGACAATGAGATCTCTCAAGCGCCCACCACAGTCGTCAGGACTCAGGACCAGAGAAGGACACTCGAGGAGTCGAGGGTGAAAAAACGCCAATTACGTGGCTTGCATCGACTACAAATTCGTCGTCGAGCAATGATTATATCCAGGGTCGTCTGGCTCTGATCGCGTCGCCGGTCTTTAGCACGTTGACGTGTGAACAAGTGTCGCTCTTTAAAAGCGAGCTTTGTCAATACTGCTAAGCGCCGATCGATCAGCAATCGAAACTGGTCCATACTGGTCCACAATAGAAGCTCTCGAAAGTGTGTAAGTGGCTGCTTATTGCACGACAATGCATGTAAGCACACTTCATCAGATGCTTTCCGGAAATCAGCGTGACTGATCATTAGATCTATAACGATCGAGAGTTACTAGATCAGTCTACGAACCTGATCTTGCCAGACAGGCTTTGGGCATGTGGTTAGCGTGTGCGTTCCGCATGCCATACCTTCTGTAGTAAAATTTCACGGCAGACGCATGCGCCAGCGTGCGCCCACCTGCGCTTTCAGGCACCTTCTGGCAACTTCAGGCAGCCTTCAGGCCAGGCCCCAGGATCCGAGATAAAATTTACATTATTTCATATTTTGTATATTCAATATTTTACATTAATTCTTATTTTGTATGTTTAAAATTCTTCAAACTCAAAGATTATGTCAACTAAATTCCCTTCCATTGGGAGCAAATGTACAAAAATCACGAGTTTCCCAGATAAGTTACGAATGCTGTTCGGATGTTTTTGGAGATACAGAGATAATAAATCCTTCTAGATGCTCTTCAAATTCCTGGCCGTGAGGCCCAGGATGTTTTCGAAATCGCAAATTTTGGGCAAATCCTAGGGCCTGTTTTATGCATTACACGCTAACAACTTTTTATTAATTATTTGAGTTATTTTCTTAAGAATTACAAGTTGTTTTCAAAAGTCATCATGTCGTTGATTTTACTAGCAATTTCTAGGGCTAGAATTAGATCAAAACATCAAAATAATTGCACAACTGAAGAAGGGTCGCAATACAAGAGCTATCACTCTCATGCCTTACAGGTGACTTCTACAGACTGAATGTTTGGTACTTTTCATTTTCTACAGCTCTCGACTGCTCTATACTGCTCTTGACCAACCATTTTGTCGGTCCACCTCATCCATTCGACAATTTGTTCGATGTTGTAATATGACATATTTAAATGTATCTAATCAAGGTTTTTGATGGGCAAACAACAATGTTTGACGGTGAATAAGACGCGAATTTGCCAATGAGGGGATTGGCACTTAACGATCCAATGAGCCTTACTTACTCATTATACGATAGCTAGAGTAATGAGCAGAGTTTCAGCCATGGCTTAAGTTTGAGTGCATGCAATTGCTCGTCTTTTTAATGATAGGAATGTATGAGTCCGTTTTAACAGCATGTGCTAATATTCTTTCGGATAACAAATAGGATGCATCGAAATAACACCTCCAGGCATGATATCCGAAGATAAGAGCAAAGGGGGCAAGGAGGCCATAGAAAAAGTAACTTCTAACGTAGTGAAGAACTCGTTGTTACAATTAGAAAATGAAAGGACCAGAGGAGAGGTACTCGAATGACGATTTTAGCCTTGCTTGCGAGGTCTTCCATAAGGTATACGCGTTGTTGGGCCCCCACACCGTAGATAGGTTTGCTGCAATACACGCTTACGCAGGTTTAACTCTAGATTTGTGTGTCTAGACTCTGAGAGTGTGGATGCATTTGCGTCTATTTGGAGCAAAGAAAAACAACTATTGTTTTCCTCTACTGCAAGTGGTGTCAGCAGTTTTGGCGCACGCGCGCAAGTGCAGAGCCCGTTGCATGCTTGTGGTGCCTGTATGGCGCTTGGTAAGTTGATGGTCTTGCATACGTTCCACATAATACACGTGGGCGCAGGAAACCATGGAGACGAGGTATGCAGAGTAATGCTATTCGGTGCTTTGTCCTAGGATAGACTCGAAGGCATTTGGAGGGGAGGACAAACCTGTAAGGTCATAGGATTGTAGAGTGCATTTTTGTGTCCATTTTGATATTAAATCCGTCAAATTTGGTCGAGTATTGATGTAATGAATCAGTATACTGGTTGATATAATATTCATTTAAATAATATAGTTAAATAAGTTCAGCCTGCTGAACTCTAGTTAACAATCAGTCTGCTGGACTCTATACTTAATATCAGTTAGATGACTTGGCCGGAAGTAGCAGGCTGAGGTCACCTTAAGTCAGCTTGCTGACACATTCTTTGACAGACAGCTGACTTCCGTACTCGGTAGCAGCGAACTGCCTCGATATGCATCTAAGTGTGGTATGCTAGATGAATGGCCAGATGACATCCCTATGATGGATGGCGATTCGGGATGATGGGAGATGGCGGTGGATTTGGTTAACCGAGGTCCTACCAACGTGGTTAACTCCCGGGTAGGCGGTGCCATCGCACGGACCGTTGAACAGTAAAGTCATTCCATGTACATACGCTAGGCATTTCTCTCGAGTTCGGCATTCAGAAACGAGGCCAACTCTGTTGTACAGCTTACTGAGAGAGATCTGAATCCAAGGCGAGAAGCCATTGATACGCACTGTCTTCTGACCTTGCTTATGTATGAGTTTACTGATTTGCATTATTGATGCTAGTATACTCTCATTTGACTGACGAGTATTATTCACTGCTAGTGTGTTGTCCTTTGCCGTTAAACCAGTTAACGAAAAATACCATAAAGATTACTTGCTGATATAAAGATCTTTATTAATTGTTAATCGCCTATTTGGTAAGTCGATTCATTTCAATTGAGAAAGTTAAGGATTTTTAAAGTTTAATTAGTTTTATGGTTGGTCGACGATTGTCCTTAATTCGCGGTGAGCGTGACCGTTGGATTGACCGACAGCGTCGAGCGATCTGGGCCGTTAGAGTGAATTGAAACCTTCACGTAATTTCGACTGCCGCGGAGTGCCGACCAGGTCGATTTACCTAGAAGTTTCAGATTAGCTTAGCGCGTCTAGTTAATATATTCTAGACATTTCGATGCATGTATTTGTACGTCAAATCGGCCCGACACGTCGCATGAGGCTGATGTGGCCTACTCACGAATACTTTGGAAGGGACGATTTGATATACACTCAGAATTTTGTTGCTAAGCGGCCCTCCCTCCTAGGAGCGAGCGACGAGCGGTCGTCATAGAAAACTATAAATAAGCATAACTTCTTTGTTTCTTATCAGTTTTCACGTGTGTAAATTTCTGGGGATTTGCAATGACAAGGCCTTTCATTTTATTTCACTTGTGAGGACTTTCTTGCAACCCAAAATGCTGAGTGATTTTTGTGAGCTTTCTTAGTGATATGCCGCTGCACTATAGAGTATGATTGCAACCAGTTTGGTTCCTCGTGAGTCACTACGCTTCCACTAGGGCACTCTGCCCTTTTCAATACCGCTATGTAAGATGTTTGTACTTATGGTGGATCTTAGTGTTGATTATGTGCAGCCGCAGTGATTGCCAACAGTAAATACCTACGAAGATTGAATACATCGTGGTTGGAAATCTTAAGGGCGGTTTGGGCACCAGGCACAATGCGCACGAATGGTTTTATTGAAACAAATTCTAAAAATAGTGCAGTACGGATGGTCTAAACACAAACGACAATATTTGACTGCGAATAAGTCTTGAATTTGCCAATGAGGGAATCGGCACTTAACGATCCCAATAAGCCTTACCTACTCATTGTACGGTAGCTCGAGTACTGAGCAGAACTTCAGTCATGGCTTACACTTTGAGACGGATCTAGTGCAAAAAGTCATTTTTGTCAAGTCCAGTTTAAGGCGGAGAAGACCAATTCTCCGCCACATTTGAGCGAAGGGTTGGAGGCGGAGAAAGGCATTCCTCGGCCTCACTCCGCCACTTTTCGGCTCATAAACACAAATTCTCCGTCTGATTCTCCGCTTGCAAGCGGAGTTACATCCAATTACATATTCATTGGCCAATCAAGCCACAATGATTAAGTGCACAAAACGCCAAATGTCAAGCCACGCCGACCGTTTTTGTTCCTTCTGAAAGTGTTGCCAGCAGAATCTCCAATTTGCATTATTAAAAAGTCAACTAGCGCCAGAATCATGGCGCACGTGAAAAGTCTCGTCGGATTCTTCAACTCGACAATAAAATATAGATACCACGTGGTCAAATGAACCCCGATTTGCGAAGCGTGTGCGCCTACCAGTGCTCCGTCAGCACTAAGATGAATGACGGCCGCGTGAGTTGTCAGCCCAAAAGGACTGTTAGCCCGTGGGCTGTCAAAGCCGTCAGGGCCTAATCCCAACAGGCCCAAACCCAACAGGAGCTGAGCCCGTCAGGCTGTGAGCCCGTCGGGGCTCTTCAAGCCCGAGGCCCGCCAGACACTTTGAAGGTCTGAAGGGTGAAGATAATTACATCTCGTAATGCCGGGTGGGACGTCATCCGGCAGGCTGGCCGGATTGATTATTTTTGTATGGGTATAAAACTTGCATTTGATTGGTTAATACACGAGGCACGGGCCAGTGATGGCCATCCCCCTATGCGAGATCGAGGGTAGAAGACAAGGATTAGTATCAGTTCCTCAAATTCCTTAAGTTACTTGGGAGGTGTTATTTGGGAGGTGTTATCTAGCAGGTGACACGATCTCGGCTGACGCGGATGACGCGATATTTCGTGAAAATGACGTTATGTTTTGCTCTCGACGCCCGCGGGTGTACCTTATATGTTTTTTTCGACCAATAAGACACAAGCGGGGGGGTGAGGGAAAGTGAAGGAGGTACGTGCTTAGCAGAATAACCCCTGCCACTCAACGACTTGGACTCCTTGTAAAGGCGAGGGCCAATCAGAGTCTTCCTTAATGTGACGCGAGTCTGAGCGAAATTGCACATTCTCGCACACTCTCGCCCACTTCCTAAACAAAAACGACCAGGCAACAGGGGCCGAGCACGTAAGGGCCACCCCTGCCACCCCACGACTGAAACTCAAACAAAATGAAATGAAGAGTCGACCTCTTCATTTTTTAAAACTTATTGATGCACAATAACGTTATTGGCACACTTGGCCAATTGCACTAACTAATCACAACAAAGTGGTCAATTTCCATAACCATTTTCGGAGAGTGACCATTTTCGGATTGGCTTTCTATACTAAGTTATTTTTTGACAAGTTTGTCAGAGGCGAAGATTTGTTGAGAGACACAATATTCGCCATTGAGCGTAGAAATTGGTAGAATTACCATCTCCGCCTGTAGCGGTGATGTCATTTTCTCCGCCTTTGCCTGGATTAGTGGAGAGAATATTTGTCTACGCCTTGGGCGGAGATGGGTGGAGATCCAGTTCTGGGGCGTTTTTGGGCACTTGGGCCCAAACCAGTCTCAGAGTGCAAGCTTGAGTGCATGCAATTGCTTGTCTTTTTTGAATGATAGAAATGTCTTAGCCCGTTTAAACAGCATGTGCTAATATTTTTACGAGAAACAATCAAAATTTCAATTGTAAGGTCATGGAATATTAGAGTGCATGTTTGTGGTCATTTCGATATAAATTTTGTCGGATTTGGTTAAGTATTGAGAAAGTTAAGGATTTCTGAAGTTTAATTAGTCTTATAGTTGGTCAACGACAGTCCTTAATTTGCGGTGACACGACCGTCGGGTTGACCGACATCATCGCGCGATCTCGGCCATTAGAGTGAAGTCGAACCTTCACGTAATTTCGGCTGACGCGCCGACTAGGTCGATTCACCTAAAAATTTCGGATTAGCCGAGCGCGCCTAAGTTAGTATATTCTAGATATTTCGATGCATGCATGTGGACGTCAAATCGGCCCGACACATCAGATGAGGCTGATCTAGCCTACTCACAAATATTTTGGAAGGAACAATTTGACAAACACTAAGAAATTTCGTTGCTAAGCAGCCCTCCTTCCGAGGGGCGAGCGGTCGTCGTAGAAAACTATAAATAGGCATAACTTCTTTGTTTCTTATCGGTTTTCACTTTTGTAATTTTTTGTGGGTTTGTAACGACAAGGTCTTTCATTCTACTACATTTTGTGAGCACTTTCTTGTTACTCAAAGTGTTGAGTGTTTTGCCTAAGCTTTCTCAGTGATATGCCGTTGCACTCTAGAGTATGATTGCAACTAGTTTAATTCCTTGTGAGTCACTACGCTTCCACTAAAGCACTCCGCCCCTTTCATGCAGGAGCTGTAGTAGCAGGATCAGGTGAGGACGGTAATTATTTCACTCCTTCTTCACTGACCTGAAACACTAAACGGTCCTGGAACCACTGCTCGAACAGAGCCTTCTGAGCAGCAAACTCAAATGACTCATTAGAAACGTTGTCAGAGTGAGACCTGCTAGTATTGTGGGCTGGGAGCCAGGGCCAATCCCTCTGGCAGTAGTGCCAATCTGGGTCGACAAATTGAGATTGGTGTTGCCATTAGTGGCCGTTATAGAAAAAGCTTGAAGACGAGAAGCGAAGGTGCTGGTTTTGCTCAGCTCTGTGCTCAATTGCACGAGAGCGAATGTTGGACATGAAAGGGAACGTGCGCGGACTCTAGCAGCACTGTAGTATTGCACTGCAACGAGTCTAGCATGCATTTTTGTGTGCTATATAGTGCTAACATCTTTGCTAACATAGTTGCTGCTACTTCTAGAATTCTACTTTGAGAACTTGAGATAAGGATGACTTCTAGGGGCTTAGAGATTGTACGTCTTGAAGTTCTTGAACTAGTTCTAGTGTGAACTTCAATCTTTCTGCACTTCAAATTGAAATTTGATTTATCACCTTTTAAGTTCAAGACCTCCGCATGCCGGTCCAATTTTCAAGCATGCTGTCCGGCAAATACACGCAGGAGGGCGGCGCCGCCCGTGAGGTTCGCGCACTTCAAGCGCTTGTCAAGACGCCCATCATAACGCTGTCATAACGAAGCTGTTTGATACAGTTTGATAGTCCTCGCGTCTGAAGTCGGGAGTGCCAGTGACGGACGGTACCCAAGCTCGGGAGTAGTCACATCTTAGGGGACTCATTGGCAGGTGAACTAACCTTTCACCTCCCGCCTAAGATTGAACGACGTGTGCATGCTTGCTTCTTCGGCATAAGACGGTCATCATTGCTACCAACTCTTACAATGAGTCCGCAGTAACTGTAACGAAGGAAATGTTATGAGAATCTTTGTCAGCTTTGGGGCTGCGAATGCCTTCGTCAGAGATAGTGGGCCCATCGTTGGGGGTAGACACTCCAATATGTATAGTGACAGTCGAATGATCTGTAGCAGTGTATGTTGAGCACCCTGGGATAGAATGCACACATCCACCTTATCCTCCTTTTCTTCTGCGTAGATCCGCCTCTCTGTTATTCATTATTTTTTTGACAAAAAGGTCGAGTGCATTCTATTTTCGGGTGATGCTTAAAGGAGTTGCCAAACATATTCCAGCGAAGTGAATTTTTCCAGGGAGTCAATGTGTGATAAGAAAATATCGCACAATTTTGCGCGGGTGGTACTGTGTAGGTAGGAGGTGGACAAGGCATAGTTGCCAAGCTTGTCCCTTTTAGGCTAGGAGTTTTCCCTCCTGCAGTTGCGTGTGGGATTTTGACTGCATATCAGGCAGCATTCAGAAGGAGCTTCGTCGTATAAGTTCCTCTCAGTACGGGCTGCAACTATAAGAGAAGGGCTGGGGTATTTATTTCCATTTCGAAAGGCTACTGGAATGCCGAGCTCGAGAGACCCGGAGACGAAACTTATCGTTTAACTTCATTGTATTTACTGGCAGCAAACTCTGCCTAGAGACATGTCTGCAAGTCTGATGGTACTGAGAGTGTTCACGTGTGGCCCGTCAGGACCGTGAAGGGCTTGTAGCCCTGGTTGTGTCAGCCATTACCTTACATCTTCGCCGATCCAGCAGGCAAAAGCAAGTGCAGTTGAGAATCCATGTGCATGCTGCTCTCACCTGCATTCGTTCTTCAGGTATAGGAGGCTGAGACATGTGGCAAGCAGCAGTGTCATGGCTGCTGGGACCACAGACAGGCCAGGAAGGCGAGCAGGTCTGCCGTTCCCCGGTCAAAGAGACAGCTGTTATCCGATGGGGCTTCTCGGGTATGTCATGCACGCCCCTTCGCACATTATCGGCTCTTCATCTGACCTTGTCGGGGTCCTTGACCTCACCCCCCGTTGCTTGCATGATCTCAACCCTGACTTCAAGCCCCCCTTGTGTTGAAGTGTAAGGTCGGGACGAGAGGCTCAGTGGTTGCAGGCGGCCACAAGATGCACGTTGGTCCAACGGATGAGCTTACTGGGGCTGATCTAGAGGCCGGGGCTAAAAGTTTCAGGGTGATGATTTGATGTGGAACATGTGGACTTTTTTCCTTTTGACTGCGGGCAGGCATCATGGCAGTTGTGTAAACGGGGCCCAGCAAACGAGGCGCAAAGTCCTTCCCTCCCTGCCTCCCTCCCTCCGCCCCTCCCTCCCTCCCTCCCTCCCTCTCCCTCCCTCCCTCTCCCTCCCTGCCTCCCTGCCTCTCCCTCCCTCCCTCCCTCTCTCC
>WELA01009243.1:92269-103517 GCA_009602735.1 Mesotaenium endlicherianum | reverse complement strand
CCCCCCCCCCCCTCCTTTCCTACTTCACCCCCCACACCCCCACAAATTTCCCTGCCATCCCTCCCCCCCCCATATATATATATATCTTAAACACATATCCAAGCACCCACTAACAGTCTTCCCGGGGGAGTAGAGGAAAACGAATCAAGCAATGCGGTCTCAGGGTGTGTACTTGCCTGCCTGTACTTGCCTGCGTGCGTGGGTGCCTGCATGCCTGCACGCCTGCGTGCGTGCGCACGCTTCACACAGTCAAAGATAGGAACTGGCGCAGGCGAGTATGTGACCCGCGATTGACGGGGCCACCGCTCTATCTGCGGCCGCCGTAGCGATACTCGTGGCACTCTTTGCTCCTTCGGCTGGGGACAGGTGTCGATGACCGTGGGCTTCCGCGGGGGCCAGGTGGCGAGCCTCGCTTGCAGCACGGCTGTCGACCTCCCGGGCGACGCGCACATCTATGGCTCCCATGGCTCCATCTCGATCTCCCCCCCCTTCTGGCACCCCCACACCATCCGCGTCACCAAGATCAGCCGCTCAGATCCATCGATCTGCACCCATCAAGAGTACAGGTTTGCCGGCCCCGGCAGTCCCCGCAGCCCAGGCGAGGGCAGCGCGGCCCCTAGTGCGGGGCCGGTAGTCACAGGCGCCGGGGCCGAAGAAACCCTAGAAACCCTAGAAACCCCAAACGCAGGCCCGCCTCCTGCCGTAAACGCCAGCCCTGAACCGGAGAAGACCTTAAACCCCAGCTCTGGCTCGAGCTCCGGCCCAAACCCTAAATCTAATCCTGATCCCTCCTCTGGCCTCCGTTCTGGCCCTGGCTCCAGTGACCTCGGCCCTATTCACCCTAGCCCTAACAGCAGCCCAAACGTCAGCCCAAACCCTGCGGCAACCCCTCCTAAACCCCTCGCCAGCCCTGCCCCGGGCCCCTGCGAGACGGGCGGCGCACGCGCCGGCGGAGGCTTCAAAAAGTCCCCGCCCAGAGCGCGCAGAAGCTTCGAAGGCGACAGCGGCGTGAAGAGGCCGCCAACTGGCGGCGCATCCAGCAGCCGGAGCGGCCTCAGCCCGGGCCTTGCCCTGAATTCAAACCTCGACCTGACCCCCACCAGCGTGGGCGGCGCGGGCGGCAGCCCCTCCGGAAAGACTTGCAGCAGCGGCGCCGCCGGAGGCACCCTGCCAGATAGTGACGGGCGACGGGATCGTTGCCAGTCTTCTGACTCTGACGCGTCAGAGATCAACCCGGCGCTCGGCAGTGTCACGCCTCACGCCGAAGCGCCCGATGCGAGAGCCGCACCCGGGGAGGAGGGGGAGCTCGAGATCCCGAATCTGCTCCGCGTGAGGGTCAGGGGGCAGCCGCCACCTGTGCCCCTGTGGAGCTCGGAGGAGGAGTCGGAGGACGGGGGGGGCAGCAGCAGCAGGAGTGCGACCGAGGGCGAGGACAGTTTCCGGGGGTGGCTGGGGAACGAGAGGGGGAAGGGGGGCACGCTTGCAAGGGGCGAAAGGGGCGGAAAGGGACAGGCTGCCCACGCAAGCGGGCTCCTGCGGCAGGAGAGTGGGGGCAATCTGCTTGGGGGGGATGTGCAGGGGGGGGAGAAGGTGGACGGGGAGAAGAAGGCGGGGGGGAGGAGCAAGGAGAAGCAGCGGGAGGAGGAGAAGGGGCCTGCGAGAGGGGGGCAGAGAGGGAAGGGCAGAGCTGGAGCGGGCGGCAACCTCCCCCGAGCGCGGCCGGGGTACATACAGCCGTCGGGGAGCCCGCTCGTCGACAAGGACTTCAGCTTTGGGAGGGGATGGATCGGGGACGGCTTCGACTTCCAGAAGGACAACCCCTTTCAAGGAGGGGGTGCCGGGGGTGGTGCAGAGCAGGGAGCGGGGGTGGGGGCGGAGGCAGGGTCGGGGGGGGCAAGCACAAGCGGCAGCGGTAGCGGGAGCAGGAGTGGGGTTGGGGTTGGGGGGGGAATTTTGAACAGAACCCTGCTGGAGGGGCGGCTGCAGGGGTTGCAGGGCTACCGGCTGCTTTCGCCGGAGCGGGTGTTTGGGTGCGGCTCAGACCGCCGGCGGAGGGCAGGTGGCGCGATGGCAATGGCCAATGCAATGCCAAAGAAGGAGGAGGCGGATGTGGAGGTGCCGCAGCAGGGGGGGGCGGAGGCGGTGGTGGAGGGGGACGAGCCCCACCAGAGGGGGGGCATCAGGGAGGGCAGCAGCTCGAATAGAGGCCTGGGGAACGCAGCGGACCAGCTCCCCTTGGAGGAGGATGAGGGGCAGTGGACAGGTGTTCGGTGCTTGGTGGAGGAGGTGAGGGGAGCAGCTTGCCCTGCTCCTGAGCCACCCTCTCAGCTCAGTCTCTATCATTGGCGTGCCTATTCCTTGTGTTTGTCTGTTTCCTCAGTAGATAGCTCTGCTGATTGGAGGGCGGGTGAACTTAGACGTGCGAGGCATTTGCCCTGAACCCACGACGCTCAGTCTAACCCCACATTAAGCCTGACCCGCATTTTGATCCCATCATCCCACACTTCTAGGGCTTCCTAGTCACTCAGCTGGCTGGACAAATCATCTCGTTTTTTTATGTACAAAAAAAGTGAGCGAGTAGCCTGCAGTGGTAGCCCATACTGGAGGACCTGGAACGGTTGGAACTTCTGTTATAGCGGGCTCTGGTGGCGGTGGCGGCTGTAGGCAGGCGAGATGTCGAGAAGGGTTTAATTACGCTGATCATATGCCGCCCCTTTGTGCGCCGCCTGTCTGCTTCTTTACGCGACGGCATGGTTGGTGACTTTTTTATATTTTTTTTGCAGGTGCATCGATGCCTGCGGAACAACATCAGGGAGAGCCCAATGATGCCCGTGAGCGAGTCACTGCGGGTGTTGAGAATATTGGACAGCGTGCGGACGCACATCGGTCTGAAGAATCCCGTTGAGAGCTCCCACATGCGGATCCCCAGCCTCAGCGATTGGGGCAACTTAGCTGATGCAGATTAGTGCCAAGTGTCACCGCTTGAAGAGCGCAATGAGCTCGTAAAGAATGATGTCGCGAGGTTTAGAATAATTTGTTAGGAGTCTTTTAGGGGATTTCTTTGGCCCCAGTTGTTACTCTTGTAAATATAGCTGGTCTAGGAGGGACAGTTCGCAAAGTTAAGGTGCGAAATGGTATTCATTCTTCATGCTTTTGTTAGATAGCATATGTTGAATCATCGTAGGTGTGGTCAGAACAGTCTGAAGACGGGTCTGCAAGGCTTCTCATTTCTTCTTCCTGTGGCATTTGATATTTGATCGTTCCTTTGATTTTTCCTTCCAATGCCTTGGAATTGAAGATGTGTGTGTGGGACCTGCCTGTAGTCACACAATGTTGGAAAGTAAGCTTGAAGATGCATCTTGAAGTTGGCAAAAGATTTATACTGGTCGGCTATATGAAAGCATCTCCCTTGGCTACTCTGTGCCTGCTCCAGCTTTGCTCCAAGCATGATCTAGAGCGATCTAGCCCACTTCAGCCTGAGTCAGTTCACACTATTCTATTTGTGAGTAAATCTCACGAGGTCGGCATGCTGTGATGGAGCTTTGAGCCAAAATGAAGTGTGACTGATTTTTCACTCGTCTGCCATGTTTCAACTTTTAACTGCCAGCAGTAAGCAGCAGTGGAACACGTGCGCCTAGGCCGTGAGCGAGGCTTGCTGGAGCAAGTTGACACAACGTGATACAAACTGATGTCAATAATTGCTGTTGCAGATCGATCAGAGCTTCCAACCTGCCCCGGCCAACATCGATACGGCCCGAACCTGCTCGGGAGTCGGGAATCGAGACTCGGCACTTCTCCGCTACAGTCCGCTGCCCTCCTTTTGGACAGAATCCAATCTACCTGTAGGCGGCCACTATCTGGGTCTTTGTGCAGCCAACACGTAAGCATCCGACTTCATCCGATTGCAGGCATCTAGCGATGGCAGGCAAAACAGGACACCGAAGATAGCGCCGGGCTAGTGAATACCAGCTCTTATTCCCACTACACGCTGCAACTCATCACTGTACCATTTCGGACAACCTTCGACCACTGCGGTCAACTTCTTACAGACTTCGAAGTTCGAAGTTCGGAGTCCGGACACTTCGGGGTGCTTCGGGTCAAGCTTTGGGTCGTCGGACAGCTTCGCGCCAAGGCGGGCTAAGCCCAGATGTAAATCAAGGTAACACCGTAATAAGAACGACCCAGCCAAGTAAGTCCTGTAAGGTAAATTCCCGTAAATGGTTGTGAATTATTGTGGATGCGTGTGAAAGAGATTCCTCGAGGTGCCTCGGAGTCCTCAAAAGTCAGAAACTTTGGTCAATTGGACCCCCAACAGCATCCAGTAATATCAGAGTAGCGTTCCTGCTATTGGGATGAATTGCAATCTGCGGCGAAATCGGCGGTGGTAGATGTACCAGAAAGAGGTCAGGAATAATCGTTGACCAGGCTCGCCGAATTGAGGGCACAGGAACGCCAAAAAGCACGAAAAAGTCGATATCCTTCGATTTGATGCGCCACTTCGATCACCGATGACATATTGTGGCACCGATGTTATACTAAATGGCCATGCTGCAGTCAGTCACAGTCGCAGTATGTTGCATCCACAGTCTTGCAGAAAGCTATGCTAGACAAGGTCATCCTTCAGTTTCACGTCAGTTTTCATGCATTGGGCTTTCTTGGGTTACTCGAATTGTCTTTGAAAGGGCAGGTCTTCTGGCTGCATAGCGCCGCTGTTTCTTAGTGCGTCTCAGGTATGGAGTTGCTCTAAGAAATACACATGAGTTTCGAAAATGCGACGACCACGACCTTTGAATATACTCTGGAAAGACAGCCATTATTCCGCGGAGAAACACTCGCCTTGCGTTTGTCCTTGACATGTTAATGAGTAGCTTTGTTAGTATTGATTAGCCGATTTGTTCGTCAAGGTTGTGAAGGACAAGCACATAATTAATGAATGGGCTTCACCATTTTATGACATGCCAGCTCGTGGTTCACTTCTTTGCCAGGGAGTATTTTGAGGGAAAATGGAGTCCAAAAGATCGCTTGCAGTCCTGTGGATAGTGGTAGCTTCCGTGGCTTTCATCGCTCTGGTTGGAGGTGGAGGCTTTTTGTGGGCTAGAAAGGGTTCATCACCGGGAGGAAGAAAAGTAAGATTGCCACGTCATATACCCATCACGTCCTTACCATCAAAAGCCATTTAGTCACAATTTGGCCTATCATATCCGCGAGCAGACTTACATGCTTGAAGACCATACCGAGTAGCTCAAACTCCTGGGGATGATGTTGGAACACAAAAAATCTGCTAAAAGTGCACACTTGCCACCTCAGGGCCGTATGGATATGCTACGATATGGCTCACCTCAAGCACTTAGTGCTGATAGTATACTATGCATTATCTATTCAATTTAGTTTTGTTAAATGCATAAAGTGGCTGTTGGGGATTTCCTGATGCTATTCATGTTTTTGTCAACGTCTTCTGTCTGCAACGTCATGAAAGGATGGCTTTATGTGCTTACATGGCAGAGCTCGCCTAGCATCATACATTGTCACGCAAAATCCTTTACATGGAATCACCTTGTGCACAATAAGGAGTAAAACCTTCTCCAAGCACACACCGTCTTGTGGACTCTTAATTGCTAGGTGATGGGTTGCTAGTCGCCTTCCTGCATACAAACTCCTGCTGACTCCACCGGTGCAGTTTCTGGGTATTATCTTGCCGACCTTGAATGTGATGTGTGCTGATGGGTTGTGTCATCCACTTCAGGGAGGTGGTGGCTGGTCTCCAGGTGATGCTGCGTGTGGTGTCATTGTTAATACACCTGGTGCTCCGAAGCATGCTGGCATCCTTGCTGAGCCCTATCGCCTCACAAAATTTGGTAAGCTTGGAAACATAGCCTACACGTTATTGTAACATGTTAAACGGGGTGCTTGTTGAGGGCTGGGCGCCTTTCAAGAAACCTGCATGAAGGTGCTGCTAGCTTCTTACTGTGTCCACCTTGGACTGCGAAGCCCAAAAACCATGCCAAAAGTATTGTGCATGAAGGTTAGTCGGTCATTACGGTACTTTTCCTGATCCTGCTTGGCCCAGTGAAAAAGCTAAGATTGGGATTGAAGCTATGACTTTTCCCTAGCATATTTTAGAACCAAGTTGTCAGTGGGGCTTTCATGTGGCATCTTCTAGACAAACAAGCAGACGCAATGCCCCGTATGAATGTATGAGTTTGCCTAAGTTCGTATTGCTTGGTCTGGGAGAAAAAGAATAGGCTTGCATGTTCTCAGTCTGTTGTTTATCTCGTTACCACACATGCTTGGCAGTATGACTGGCCTTACTTTGGACTGGTAAACTCTTGTTATCAGGAGTATGTCAGCTACAGTTGTTGAAACTTATGGCATCTGTTCTAGAGTAGCAACTAATATTTCACTCTGCCTCCTTACAGTCATTTGTGCAGCTCTCATCAAGCCAGACCTTTCTGGAAGTGGGGAATTTATTAGCACATGCTTCGGTAATAAGGGTTTGAATAAGATGCTGGTCTCATGTGGTGTTTACCTTTCTCTGCAGTCACATGGTAGCTGACTTACCGGTTTAAGAAATGGCAACAACCGCTTTAAAGTGGAAGATTAGACCTGAGCGAAATTTTGCTCGCTCTATATTTGTAACCAATCAACCTTCCGTATATGACCTCAATGGGAGAAAGCATTGTGATGGGCAACTGGAAAACTATGTTCCTGTGATTCTTGGCTTCCATGTTCAGTGTTCAGGTCGAGCATTATGGACTAAATGTTCTAGCTTACTTCTTAGGTTTTTTTCGTTTTCACAAGCTGTGCTTTTCTTCGTATATGTTTTCTTTTGACCTTCTGCAGAGATTCAACTTGCCTGCTCTGATGGGCTGGAAAGAGACATAGTTTTTAGAACTAAGGGTCCTGACGGTCAAGCTTCATTTGGCAAAGAGGTGTACTTCAACTATACTCAGAAAGGCCAACATAATCTGGAAGTCTTTGTGTGCCCCACCAAGTATGCCAGAGTCTCTGAGGACGTCATTGATGATGTGTCCTGGTGTACCGCTAATTTTGGACCCCAGGTAAGCTGCAGTGTGCCTCCCCTCCCTCTGCTCCCCTCCCTAGAAATAACGTGACAATTAAGTGCTGATACTGTCTGATAAAGAAGAAACTGGGCCGGCGAGATTGTTGTTGCCTTCGTTATATCTGTTTCAGACAAGTACAGTAAGGGAGGGCACAAAAATGTTACTGCCCTTCATGCTCCTTAAAACTCACTTGTTTAGAGAGGTAGGAGGTTCTTGATTTGATTGGTTGTCATTGTAGGTGTAGATAAAGCAGGGTACTAGTGCATCCGCTTCTGCTGCAAGTTGTATGCCTATATTGTCACATCAGGGCAATCTTTAAAGGAAAAAAAATCGAGTCACATCATCAAGTGAATTTTGCTTGAGGAAGCCCATCTTTGAAATCTTATTAACTAGATGCAGTAAGGAAAACGTATAATTGTCACACAAGTTTAATCACTCTGTTGACAGCACTCTCTTTTTCCTTCACCTGTATTCTGCAGGTCTACAAGCTTCCAGTTATTGTGACATATGTGAGGAGGGAGATAAGATCTTTGCCGACAGAGGAGCGAGAACAGTATTTTAACGCAATCTGGATCATGGCCAATGTCACTACTGAAGACGGCCAGAAAACATATGGGCCCAAGTAAGAACCACTGTGCACTCCTGTCCTCTGCTTTGCCTTCTGCATTGTCCTGCTAAGTCTCACGTGCTGAAATTTGTGTGCTTCTTCTTCACTCCCTCCCACACGCTATCTCCTCATGTCCAATTTCTCACCCCCCTCTCTGACCATGCTTGTGACTGTATGCTGTATCTGTGTGCAGATATCACAACTACTACGAGTTTGTGGCCAAACATTGGGCGGCAGTGTTGGCCACACCCTGTGACCTTGGCCATTGGGGCCCTGCGCTCGTCACCTTCCACCGCCTCTTCACCAAAGAGTTCGAGAACTCCATTCAGGTCTGCCACTATTGCTCCCTTTGATAGACAATTTACTAGATGGCTCCAGCGTCTCCACCATCTATTGTCTGGCTTCTTGATCCTGGCATTTGACCTCTGGTGTTTGGCTAAGAGGCAAGGAAGAACTGTACTTGTTGGTGCACCTCACGCCCTTTTTCCAAGGCAGGGGCTACCTTGATGCATGTTTCCTCGCATTTGTGGTGATGCAGTAGTATGTCCACAAGCAGCACGTCTGCGTTCAGCCGGGGGTCCGGTAGAGAGTATCTTATAAGGATCTCAAGCTGGCAGAAACAGCACCCGCATGTACCTCACCCTGCAAGTCACAATTGCTCCCCCACTTTCATGTCCCACACCCGTGAATAGGCATTGAGTTATCTTGAGGAAAAGGAGAGGGAGAGGGGGAGAGGAGGAGGGGGGGAGGCTGCAGGTATGAGTCTCGTGTATTGACACCATGTAGAACATGTTCGCTTAAACGTTCTCCATTCGGTATCTGTACTTGCCAGGTTGCAGCTGGTCGTGCTCCATGCGGCTGCGGTGTAAGCGCTGTTTTTGTACTCGAAAGGGACCGAAACACGCTCTTGAATGGGTACTTGCTTCCACCAGGGTTTGGGTTGTGTGGAAAGGCAAGAGACCAAAGGGTTTCTGACGTCTTAATCCGAGATTTCTGCTGACTTAGCCAACCTTTGTGGCTTTTCTGACCTTGCACAGTCAATCTACCCTCACTTGTCTCTACCTTACTGGGACTACTTCATCGATGCTGAGATGGAGGACCCGACCAAGTCCATCATGTGGAGCAATGACTTCTATGGCAGCATGCATGGGGACCCCAATGATGACTGGATCGGTGAGCTTCTCCCTCCCTAAACTTTCATGGACTTAGAACCTTCATGACAATGTACGAAAAGCCATTTGGACGCACACACGACATTATCTTGTAATTGAGAAACCGAATCTTCTCTCGTAACCTTTACTCCTACTTCCTCATGGTCATCAGTGCCGAGATGCTATCGCTGCAAGAATTCATGCATTGCAAAGCTTTCATCTGAGACTCTCCAATTCGAGGTGGAAGAACAAATTTTGCGTGTGGGCATACGACACTGCATCAATCTGGGGGTTCTCGTAACACCAAAGCTATATTGGCTACCAAAGTATCTGTACACAACTACACATATGCACGTAGTAACCGCATGTCGATTTAACATCCACTAGTTTCTTACTGCGCCACGGAAGTTTGGCGGAGAACGACAATAATGCGTGACGACGTCATTGGACATGCATGTGCTCGGTCTGTCGGAGCATCCTTTGGCGGCAGGTGGACCTCCAGGCTGCAGTTACCCCATCAATTTTGTGTTTTTATGATTTTTTGTTTTTGGTTTTGCTTTTGGTCTTGTTTTTTGAACGACAGTCAAGGATGGCAAGTTTGCTTTCTGGAGAGTGCCACATGGCGAGGAGGCACAGTACTGGGGCAACTACTCATGGGGTCCTGAGGAGCCCAAGCTTGGGCCAACCGTTGTGGGCCTAAACCCGTACGGGTTCATGCGCAGGTGCATGCATCCTACTTCAGACATCTTCCTCCTGGTCTCCTTCCGTTGCACCATTCCCTCTTCCTGCCGATTGCTTGACCTCCTCCTGCTTGTCTCCTCCCCTCCCCCGCCTCATCCCCAATGACGTAACATTGTGGAGATATGTATTCCCATTCGTGATCACTGCCCCATTCTCGCATCGTCCTGATGCTTATTCTTCGTGAATGCCTACCCTAATGATGCGTATGTATGCAAGTCTGACTTTGTTTGTGCCTGTGTCCTGGAATCGAAGTTCATGGTCATGTGGCTGACAGTCATTTTGTACTCGGAGTGAGTCAAAGGTTGACCGCTTCCACCCCGTCTTCTGAGTTATTAGACAACCAATGTGCAATTCGGGCAGGTTTGAAGGTAGCCTGCTTTTGCTGCGCCACTGTGAGAGAAACACACGTATGACTTCTGAAACCATTCTCTCTGTCTCTCTCTGCACGTGTTCCTCTGTGCTCGCCTGTACCTGTGCGACGCCTGCAGCCCCAACAACATGAACAAGGGGCGCTACTTGACGCGCATCGGCCAGTTTGGCAACAACTTCTATCCCTTTGCTTCCTACAAGAACTGGACCATGTGCCGCGACGAGCCCCAGTTTGGCCTCTACTCGCGCTGCCTCGACGCTTCCAGTGAGCTTCCTCCCCTTGTCCCTCGGCTGTGGTTTCTCTGTGCTTACGGTCCACGGCCATGGATTGCTGGAGACACCGTGTTCTCATCCACGCTCAGCAGGCCCCTTTCTGTCCTTTCTTTCTGCTGGGAAATGAGTGAAACGCTAAACTCAAATCTGGAGATGGCTCGCTGAAAGTGTTAGCTGGATATTGTGATAAGCTGCATAGCAAGCCCAGTGCTGGCCAAACCCAAAATACCAAACGCCAAGCTGGCTGAAAGTACGAGGCAAGCCGTTTCACTGAGCTCCTGCTCTGCCGACAGCCCAAGAAGATGTTAGGCAGGGCCTGTGTAGTGTCAGCTGCAGACTGTAGATGGCAAGAGGGGAGCAAGGGAGGAGAGCAAGCCGAAGTGCATGCACGCGAGCGTGACGTACGTGCCAGCTGGCAAAGTGTAATAGACCTGGAGGGGGAGACAGCTACCCCAACACCCACCACCACAACCTCCGTCCACACTCTCAGCCTGCTCCTCATCAGCAGCATCAGCAGCGCAGGCACTAGCTCTGCGCCAGTGCCTGCAATCTACACCTCTTCCCACAAAAAAGCTTCTGCCGTTGACGCCATCATGAACATGTTGTTGTGTTGTTGTGTTGTTGTGTCGTCTTCTGTCGTCGTCCAACGCGTGGTACGCTGCAGGTACGCATCCCGCCCTGCACATGGGCGTGGGCGGCAACTCTGGCCTGCCTCTGTGGGAGGAGTACAAGGACATCGTCGACTGTGGGGAGCTTCCCGAGGCCGACTGCTACCGTGCCTTCCAGTTTGCTCAGGAGCTCTCGGGGCCTGCCAGGTGGACAGGCTTCTTCGAGGGCTGCATCACGTGCGACAAGAAGTGCGCCAGCTGGAAGCAGGACCCATCCGAGTGCCAGTGTGAATGCGTGAAGGACCAGGTGTGTGGAGGCTTACCTCTGATGCACTAACTCTGCTGCTAGCCGGGGCCTTTGGGGGCTTGCTCCCACGGACTGGGCTGAAAATGCTACCTAGTGATGTAGAGGGGTGATGGTTTATGGGGGGGAAGGGG
>WELA01009243.1:56150-91952 GCA_009602735.1 Mesotaenium endlicherianum | reverse complement strand
GGGGGGGGTTTGGGGTTTGGAGGGTCTGATGTATAGGCGGGCATGTGTGTAGCATCCTCGACAACTGTCGTGCATCAGAAATGTGCTCCCTTCCTAGAGCCTCGTGCTGTGCTGGAGCACATGTACACGGTTGTCATCTGTCAGGGAAATGGGTCGAGGGTCCGTTACCCTGGATGTGCTCTTACGAGAAAGCGCATGTTCCTGAGTAGCAAGCTGCACCTCCCTCCATCCGTCTGCTGTAAGTCAGGTTGTGTGCACGCCCTCGTTGGGACATACGTACGTGTACGTCCGGCATACGCTTTGAATTCTCTGTATGCACACTACACACGTACAGATAAGGTGAGGTTTAGGGCGCCTGCTCAAGGAAATGGTTTTCATACCAAGCCGTTCTATTCGTCGCCCTCTCCCTCACGTCACCCATCTCCTCATCATGCCTGTGCCTCTCCCATGCAGGAACCGCGGTGCAACCCCGGGGAGGTGTTCCGACGCACCATGTCGAAGCTGTTCGTCGATCCCGCCAAGCTGCCGGGCTACACGGGCGATTACATGGTGAACAAGACCAAGGAGTTTGCAAAGTATACGCTGTGCGCCCCCGCCAACGCGCAGGGAGACTACTACGGTGTGTGTCTCGGTTTTACCCCCCCCTCTCCCCCCACCCCCCTGCCCCCATCACCCATGTCTGACCACCTCTTCCTTGTTCTCGTCGCTTGACCCTCTGTCTGCGCGTCTCATTCTCGTCCATCACCTCAAGTTAGCTGCCCTTTTATGTTGAAGGTGACTTGTAGGAACTGCATGTCACTTGTGGATCATACTCACCTTGCAGCACATGAAAGAATAAGGACGATGCAGAAACCGAGGCTGCTGAGCTGCTGCTCCGCCTTCCTACCCTCTACACTCTGTCTCCCAAGTACCCCTGGCACCGCAAGCCTCCTTCTTTCTCATACACTTCTGACTTTCGTTCCCCCGTCGCGTGCCCTGTACATGTGCCCGTGCCCGTGCCCGTGCGCCGTGCGCGTACCACGAACTGCGCACGCCACCTGGCACGTCTGCAGACCTCGCCGCGTCGGCCCTAGATCCGCTGTTCTGGACGCACCACGCGATGCTGGACCGCCTCTCGGTGGGCTACAAGTGGACGTACGAGAGCACCGCTTGGACCAACATGAGCTTCACCTTCCCCAGCCCCGACAGCAGCGTCTACCCCGACTTCCTGTCCACCACCAACATCCTGGAGCCTGCGCTGGGCAACGCCTCGCTCAGCTTCTACGCGGGCGTGTTTGCGCCCGGCGACTCCAACCCTAGCGGCGTGTGCGTGGGCCACGGGCTGTACGACTCGGTCGCGCGCGGGGCCTTCAGCGGCGTGTTTGACGCTCTGCCCGCCGGCCGCCCGCACACCAACTGGGACGTCGTCACGTCGCTCGACCACGAGATGTACGAGCTCGCCAAGGCCGACTACATCTACGACGTGTACCAGCTCTAAGTGACTACTGACTAGGGCTCCCCTCCCCAGCACCGTCAGGACCCTGGCTCCCTGGAGGGCTCCGGGGATCGAGGCGTGCGCGGTTGACTCGTGTATTGGGTTGACATGTGGCTTATGTTTCTGATTTCACGTCTGGGAAGCCGGAGAGCCGTTTAAGTCGTGGTCATGACTTGAGGTCACGCGCAAATAATTCAGCAGGTGAGGTCAGGCCGAGGTGGGCCCAGGAATGGCCAGGCTTGATTCGATGCGGCTGTGGGCCAGCAACGCGCAGGGGCGTAGATTGAGACGTGGGTGTTATTGAACCGTAGTTTGACTGTTGATTTGGGCACGTCCCACGGTGCTTTTCAGGTATGGCTCCCATCGCTGCTTCTTGGGAGCTCAATTTATTATTTGATATTAATATTTGGGAATGGCACCAAGCAAGTGCTGGTGTGGAGGGGGGAACGGGCTCAATCGACTGACTAGTTGGGTAAATAAGGCTGACCAATAAGGAGGTCGCATTTGTAAGTTATCCATTCCTGCTGGCTGGAGCTGACATGGCAGAAAGAGGCAGGAACAGGAAAGTAGCGTACTTCCATGTGATTAGTATGTATGGTAGTGAGGTAGTCGTGTGTTTTGCGTAGGTATACACTAGGGAGGGTTGGCTGGTGGGAGTTGCTAGATCAGTGTACTGGTTCAATATTACGAACAACTCATATCCTAAGTGCCTCTGTGTTGACTCCAATCTTGAAGGTATTGAGCCTTGCGTGTGAGATTGGAAGCCTTCAGTGGATGACGCAAAATGCATTCTCACCTGCTCTTCGTATGACCCCTCCAGCAACTTCACTCTTTCCACTATAACAAGACAACGTCCCATACGCGGGTCAAGGGGAGCATGGTGTCCGCTCCACTTAGGCTTCAACATGGAACACACCATCTGAATATGTATAGGATGTTTGTATTTTTGCTAGGCCCTATAGCCATTTCATGCCTTATGTGAGGTGTGAATTAGTTGGCCATATCTCTATCATAGAAATGAGAATACACTTGTATGTTGTTCCCTAGGCCCACTCAAATCACATCCATGATGTTTTTGTGTGTGCTTCGTCGCCAACGAGTAAGTGTAGTGGTCGACACCTTAAGGTGTCCCTTGCAACACTTTTGTGAGGAAGGGCTCGGAGCACCGCGGAGTCTCAACGATGGGTAGGACAATTGGAAAGGCAATAGGATACCCCGCTTTCTACTCAGGAGTTTTCCTCCCTGCTCACCTTTGCCCCGCCAGAACAAACTCTAAGTCAAACAACTGAAGGGGGGGGTCTTCAAGCCTATGACCGAGCCTCATATAGCCTCGACTCAGTCACTTTCGGCGGCTACCTGCAAACAGCACGCGTCCTACTATTTTCGGGTACCCACAAAAGTACCTACAAAAGGGGATTATGAGTAGTTGCTCTACTCACTGAGGGAAATTTAATGCAAAAGAAGTGTGGCCACTGTTTTTCTTCTCTTTATTCCGAACGCTCTTAATGCGAGTCCGCACCATGGGGAAGGAATGGCCATGGCAAGACTTTCTTGCCCTGGGTCGCGCGTGATGTCTAACTCAAACGGAGGTCAAGAATGCACTGCACGTTGTCAATTGACCATGAGAGGGCGTGAATGGGCAGCGGTGGCAATCCATAGCTGTCCAAAAGGAGGTTCAAAAGGAGAGAGGAGGGCACGAAGGGTGGCGGCTAGCCGGCTCTTTGCATGTAAGAGTTCCACACATATTTATTTGCTATGATTTTTTAACGACGCCCTCACAAGTTGCAATGAGTGGCTCGTGACAGAAAGTTTTACGGCTCGTCATATTTATAACGTGTCTCAACTCTCGAGTACGCACAATACCCACAGACTTAGAGGTCCCTTATTGCATGAGATTAAAGATGGTTTGCTCCATCGTGTCGTAATCTAGTGGCGCATACAAACGCATACCTCAATTTTAACTCCAGTCAACGTCTCGCTTATACAATAAGAGCTAGCTCAAACGCGTGAACAATTTCTACATTTTAATCAACTTCATCACCAGAGCCCCTTTTCGATTATTTTAGAACGTTTGATACATTAAAATGCAGATTCAATCAAAAATATAATTCAAATTGTGCAACTTCACTCTCAAGAGAGTGAACACTAAAACTAAGGGGGGCAAATTATACTCGCCCCACCTAAAAGACTTGTGTTTCTAATCTTGACAAGAAGATAGCTCTGAAGTCTTGGCTCTCCTTTTTCCCCTTATAAATGAATGTGCTCTCTTTTGCAAAGGCACTCATGGATTGTAGAGAGCATAAGAAATCTCTCAACCCACTTTCAGCATATGACACATGAAAGTGCAAACTAATAATCACGAAACAAATGTACAAACATGCACACGTACATGAGAACTTTTGAATGCAAAAGCGTTCTTATATACGTTGAAATGTCTGTATATGTAATTGTCATAAGAAATGCACTCAATTTGTCCCAATTTATGAGCAACATTACTGACATAATGAAAAGTTCCTAGAGTCAGCTTCTACAGCTAGAATCAACTTTATCAGCTTGTATGAAAATGAGCGCAGTCGTTTGTTTTCCTTCTAAAACTCATGTTCACTCGCTATTCCTTGAAGAATGTGAAGACAAAATCAAAAGTGTTCAAAGTCCGCGGAGGACATAAACCCCAACCGCAACGTAAACTTCAATCTCGATGGTTAAGGATAGGACTTTACTCCAGCAAGAAAAGATGTATTTTGTCACTGAACAAATGCCAATAGGAGCATTAAATTGCACACTTTACGTTGTAAGGTACACAATGCAGCGCAAGGAATTTGGAGTTTCCTAGCGAGTGACCAGCAAGTGGCTAGGAATTGCTCTGGGACCCCCACCAATGACGTGTCTCTAGGTACCTTCCCAAAAGTTTATGTTGTGGGTTCACAATCATAGAAGAAGATTACTAAGTAATTATCATGGTGAAAAAAGTTCATGAAGGCGCCTGCAACACTTTCAAATTGATTTCGCGTTCGACTGGCATATTATCAATTTCACTTTTAGTCTTCCATATGAGTGCATGGTTGTTCTTAGTCTTCTTTTTGATGGGTCCATATGTAAGCACATGTTATTAGCTTCATGTTGTACCTTCAAAAATATCAAAAAACAAAACAAAGGGGAGAATTGCGATTGGTATAAAAAATTTGGTCTGCCACATGCTACGACTTTATGATTGACATCACGGTCATGTATGTGTGGTCGCAAAGTGATTGTTGACGGTCGAGCTGCAAAAGACTTCATATCAATCAAACTGTAATATTTACCCACATTATAACAGACCATTAAGTTAAAAAATAGAATGGAAAAAAACAACACCACCTTTTTTAGTAATCTTTTGGACGACTAAATGCTCCGGCCTTGCTACGGGAAAGTTGTGAAAGCAACAAATTGTTGCAAATACTATCATGGATGGTTCAAGAATTTATCTAGGGGTGAAATTGAAGTACACCTCCAAAGAGTGACGCTTATAAATTTTGTACAGAAGGTGGACTTCATGAAATTCATCAAATTGAATTATAGGCGATTGAATTCAAATATATTCAAACGACAACGAGGTCCGTTTGCAGTTGAATCTTACAGCTGTGGTCTATCTTCCCACGGTGGATGACCAACCTGCAAAGATAGTTGACACTAGAATACGTCTAAATATGCATCTGCATCCATCGATTGCAAGAGCCCCTCAACAACTTTCATTAACACTAGGTATCCTATCGGACCATATATGGTCCTCGGACCATATATGGTCTAGCTAACCCCCATTTTTCAGCGCTGACCTCCAGGGTGCTACAGTTGACCAATTGGTACAAATTATGGCTCAAACGAACCGTACAGACTTGAATCTTAGGCGAAAAAATGCAAAATGGTCTTCCGATTATTAACGACAAAGTTAGAGTGAAAAGAAGGAGGTTCAAAGTTCAGGTTCACAACAAAATTTCAAGTGAAAAGTCTGTCATACCCGAGGTCACTAAAGAGCTCTTAGAGCCATGACTTCTTCTTCAAATGCGCCAAAAATAGTTGTGGGTCGTAAATTACTCATCCCTGCCACCTTCTGGGGAGATGCATGGGCGAAAAAGACATTTGGACAGTATTACATAGAGTTTTTCTTAGTCGGAATTGTGAGAAAAGAGGTTGTGAGGACTAAAAAGGAAAACTCATGGCTCATAGAAGTGTTGTATGACAAAGAAAAGAAGCAATGGGAGGCATGGCAGGTCAGGCAGTACCTATCTACAGTGCCTGAAGAGTCCTGGTTTTATTTCGAGCCGCATGTAGTTCGTTTTGGCTTGGTTTCCTCAAGGGCCTCTTTGCTTTCAAATTCGAGGGAGAATGAGGGTCACAGTCTAATTTCGTCCTCCCAAGATCCAAATGATGACTCACAGCCAAGGTCTAGTGATGGTGAGGAGGATAAGGAGGATGAGGAGGAAGAGGAGGAGGAGGAGGAGGAGGAGGAGGATATTATGAGGAAGAGGGGCAGGCCTGACACCGGAAGAGGTAAGCAGCTGATGCTCATTGTTCCTACTTTTAAAAATGAGAAAAAGAAGAGGAGGAGAAGGGCAACTGCTCCATAACCATAATTTCTCCTTAACCATAACTTCTCCAAACATTGTGGTGCACTACAAAACACACAAAGACGCTGTTGATCAATTTTACAAGCTCTGTGTGAGAGATAAGTTCTTTGTCGAGACTTCTGCTGTGAGCTTAAAGTGGTGGCACAAACTATATTGGGGTCTATTTGATGCTGCCCTGGCCGATGCCTACATCCTCTACAACCTGGCCCATCCTGAGAGTGACAGGTATCCCTTCATGTTAGATGTTGTAGCGGAGATGACAGACTTCCATGATCCACATAAGGGGAGGCGCTTTCGCTGGAGTGCGGGGAGGGCTGGGATTGACAGGTTCCTAGGGAGACACTTCCCTAAGCACCTTCCAGGAGGCTCTAGACCAGGATGTGTAGTGTGCAAGAGCAAGTTGTATGACCTAGGCCATGAGAAGAGTAAGGTGAGGCCTAGCTATTGGTGCGCAACGTGTGGAGTAGCGCTTTGCCCCGCGCCTTGCTTTGAGGAGTACCATACCAACAGGCACATAGCACATGTAGATAGTGGTCCCTACAAGCTGAGTAGCAGTAAGAAGTAGGATTGTAGAGCAAAGGAACTGCAACTAAAACATATATGAAAGACATTGTGCTCCACAAAACAAAACAGCTTCATGTGTGCAAAGCTGTCAATTCTGCAATATTTTGCAACTAATAATTCATTTTTAATCATTTTAACTCATTATTTTATATATAAATATTTTTTTGTAAGTAAAGTAAGACCTTACTTTCAAGCTTCACTTGACAAATTACTATTTGCATGTGTAAAGAATAAATTATGAATTATTAACTGTGATGCTTTGGTGCATGAGGCACTAAAAAGTACGAAAAATACCCGGACCCCATATGGTCCACTAAGTACAGAGTGTGCCTCCACAAAGCTACTGATTAGAATGAAGTGAAATTTGTTTCATATGATAGGTAAGACACATGCCTACCCCAGATTAAATCAACGACTACTGGTTCAAATCCAAATTCATAGTGTGTGAAGGTAAAGTTGGCCCTATTTGCTCGTTTCTTGTTACCGTACACACCTAGTACGGAAAGTACACCTTACCTTTCCGAAAATTGCGGGCCACATGGCCAGTGCAATACTTTGTGATGTAAGCTCTCTAATGGTCTATCACACATAGTCATAGCTTCAGTGGTTATTTCAATATAGTGTGACTTAGGGGGTGCATTATTGGACCATATATGGTCTTTTCCTTGGGAGACCTAGTGTTAACAGGTTAAGACTAAATTGTTGCAAGTTCCGAAATGCTCGCAGTTATGTAACAAAATTCACTGACCGGTTCAGTCCACAAATATGGAAATTTGTAATGAATCAGTACATTGGCAGATAGAATATTCATTTAGATGTAATAGTTACTAAAATTCAGCCTGCTAAACTTTAGTTAGTATTAAATCTATTGGACTTTCAGTGTTATACAAGTTAATGACTCAGCCAAGTACAGTAGGCTGAGGTCCACTACAAGTCAGCTCGTTGACACATTTTTTGACAGTCAGCTGACTACTGTACGCGGTATTAGTGAACTGCCTAGTTATGCATCTAAGTGTGGTATAGTAGATGAGTGGCCAAATGACACCCTTGGGTGGATGGCAATTTGGGATGATGGGAGATGGCTGTGGATTTGGTTAGCCAAGGTCCTACCAACGTGGTTAACTCCCGGGTAGGCGGCCATCGCACTTGCTGTTGAACAGTATACTCATTCCATGTACTTAGAAAAGGTGATGCCCTCGAGTTCAGCGTTGGGAAACGAGGCCAACTCTCTGTACAGCTTACTGAGAAAACATCTGAATCTAAGGCTCCGAAGTCGTTACACGAACTGCTTCTTACCTTGCTTATGTATGAGTTTACTGATTGCATGATTGATGCCGGTTCACTTGCATTTGACTTGTGAGTATCACAATGCTAGTTGTGGAGTTTTTTGCCGATGAATAAGTTAACCAAAAACTACCATAAAGATCACTTGATGATATTAAGATCTGTATTAATTTTTTAATAGCCTATTGGTAAGTCGATTCATTTCATTCTCCATTGCCACATATTTCAAAATTAAACATTCAAGATTTGGCCTTTGGAAACCCAAAATGGGTCACTCAAATTTGAAATCCACCCAAATTGACATAGAATCCTTTTCCATCAATTTTTGCGTCGATCGATTTGGATGATCTTTGACTTACATACTCTAGTCTCAAGGCGTAGACTTGAAAACATAAGCATTACATTTTTTCACTGCCACAAAACGATAGGTTTTTTTATTCAAGCTTCACATTAGATAAGCTTTAGGTTCAAAAGAGATAGGTAACGTGTATTTGAGCCCTGCTCTACTCTCTCCTCACTCATTAGCACAAAGAGCACATTCTTTGTTGACACTTCTGAACCCAAGCCATAATTCCCTGTTTGTTCAATTTCAGAAATAAGGTTCTTTGAAATTTTTCAAATATATTATTAAGATCTTTTCGTTGAAGAACTCTAAGCACATTTCAAGAGAATCATTTTTAACGCCATTTCTACTCAGCCGCCTTCTATTTTATTGCAATGAAGTCGACGACTGTCTGACCTCGAGTTATTAGGCGCTGGAAATCGATCAGCCCACCCAACATGGAAGAATATGGACGCCTGAGGACGCCTGATTGACGGAGGTTGATATTGGATAGTTTTGAGGCAGTATATGATGGAAGTGGTCAACGCTCTTGAAACACCTCGGCAAATGTCGGCAGCAGGCAATTCTCTAAGGTGCCTTCCCCCCCCTTCCGCCAATTCAGGTGCTTATACGTAGTTGTGCTCGGGTCCTTCCATTTCAGTACGAGTGATGCTCACAGATGCAAATATGCTGTCAGCTCTTGCGAACTACAGAAGAACTGATAATAACCTCGCACTTCATTGCTGCTGAGAGGTTGGAAGCATTCAAAGACAGGAAGGTTTCGCCAATAATTGGTCGTTGCAATTAACTAGCACATGTTGCAGCTTAAAGGCTGCTAGTTCCGATGAGATCAGCTGAGGCGAGAAGGTGATCGTAGCTGTGGAACTGTGTGATCTGTGATCGGCGATACACTAAGCTCATCGTACTCAAGTCACCCCAGTCATAGTGTTGGCCTTTCGTGGGAACAGCTACTTTTCGATGCCAACCTACAGCATACAAGAGGCCGAGGCCCTGCTCGGCCGGTCATTAACAACTCTTGAAACGATGTGGATGAACGGCACGAAAGGCTTGGAGGATTACCACCTCTACTGCGCCACCGTCTTTCTCCTCCTGGCGTTCTACCCCCTAGCGTGCCTCCCTTACTTCATCCTCGACTACCTGAAGCTTCCCTTCTTTGAGAAGTATAGACTTCAACCTGGCTCGTACAACACTCCCGCAGCAGTGTGGGCGTGCCTCAGATCCGTCATCACTGTCATCCTCACTACCATCCTCCCCCTGCAGCTGATCTCTTATCCCTTCTTCAAGGTAACACAGAAGCATCTTGTCATGTCTCTCTCACTCTCGCACGCTTTCCACTCCCTTAACCTAGGCTCATCGACGTCGCAATGGCGTCTGTATGCTTTTTGAATGGAAAAAGAGGGAGAGTAGTGTAAGTGAAGCGGTGTTGGCCAGAATGGTTTCGGCTATTCAGCTGGGGGGGGCGGGGGGGTGGAAGGGGGATAAGGGGGTGAAGGGGGTCAAGGTTGTGAAGGGGGAGGCATGTGTCCTTCAGCCTTCTTGAAACTTTAGGTCAGCTGGTCATAAGACAAGCAAGAGGGAGGAATGAAAAGGCGACTTGTGGAGGCAGATGGTGAGCGTCAGGCCTTTGCTGGGTAGCATGAGGGGGGGTTCTCTTTTCCTATCTGCTCAAGGCCTGCGAAGCAGACACAGACAGAAACGCTCTGAACTTTATTTAGAGCGTCATTGTTGATCTGCAAAGGGGGCACATTTGGCCAGCGGAGTGTGGGTGAGGTAGCTCTGGCCAGGGAGTGGGTGAGGGGGTCCATTCACCTGGTGGCCTGGGGGGGACAATTTTAACCAGGGGCGTTGAATCTGTGGAGAGGCGAGAGGGATGAGAGGGTTGGGAGGGGTGGGGGGGGGGTAAGTTTTGACAGGCAAGTGCTGGGGCAGATTAGCGCGCGGGAGGAGGGGGAGCCAGACCTGGCAACTGCAGTATCAAGTGCCTGTGCGTGAGGGGCTGATCTGACGAGACCATTGGTGGCCATTTGTCCCTTGATGTCCTCTGCAGTGAGCTCATGAGCGGGTGACTGTCCACGCAGTGGTTTCAGTGTGTCCATGCACACATGCACGGGCACACTCATGCATGCGCGCACACACATGTGCCGCGCACACGCAGACACACACTCACGCTCACACACACACACGAGCCCCCCCACGCACACGGACCACGTTCGTCTGCTCGCTAGACTGAAGGTGAAGATCGCAGCATCTCGCCGACGTAGACGATGTGCCCCTTTGCCGAAACAAGGGCTCCAACTGGCCTGGGCTTTCGGACCAGTCAGCGCTCAGCTCTCTCTAGCTCCATCTCCAAAGAGGCCTCGTACTCCCATCGCTCTCTTGCAATCCACCCCCCCCCTCTGGTCGCCCCTAGCGAGGAACCCTGCACCCTCAGAGCCCTCCGCTCCTGTCTCTGTGTGATGCACTGAAACCAGCCCCCCCCCCTCAGGCCCCCCTCATGAATGAAACACACGGGCCTGGTCTGCTGTTTTCCCCACTCACCGCACTCCCCTCCCTCGGCTCCCTTGCTTGTCCTTCCATCCTTCCCNCCCCCCCTCCCCCGCCCGCCCGCTCCGCGCCAGATCGCCGGCATCACGGGCCACCTGCCGCTGCCGCCGCTGCGCCACATGGCGCTCCAGCTGGCGGTGTTCTTCCTGGTGGAGGACTACGGCAACTACTGGGTGCACCGCGCGCTGCACTCGCCCTGGGGGTTTGCACGCATCCACTACAAGCACCACGAGTACAGCACGCCCTGCAGCTTCTCCGCCACGTACGCGCACTGGGCGGAGGTGCTGCTGCTGGGCGTGCCCAGCTTCGTGGGGCCCGCCATCGTGCGCTGCCACGTCGTCACGCTGTGGGCGTGGATCCTGCTGCGCCAATGGGAGGCCATTGAGACGCACAGCGGGTGCGTTCGGGCGGGCGGGCGGGCGGGCATGCGCTCGCTTCTGTGTGTGCAGTGTCTGTGCGCTTGTGTGCGTATTGATTTGTGGTATTGACTATTAGAGCGCATCTTCCGCATCAGGCGAGGACGTGTTTGTCGCTAGATAATGCCCCGTCGCCCTTCTCTCGTCATGTCCACTTTTGTCAACCTGCTTTCTTGACCCGCTTTGTTTCCTTCAAGAAAATTGATCGCGTCTGTGCTTGCGGAGTGGTGTTTTGTAGAAGGGTGTATGCAGTGTGAAAGCTTGCAGCGTGTCACAGAGTCTGGCATTAGTTTACAATGACCTTATGGTGGCCTATGAGTCACTATGAGTTCTCCTCTTGGTTTGATTACAAAAGGCTGGTGTCAGTAGAGCCGTGTGCCACATGTGTACAAAGACTACTTAGTGATGGTGATGTGTATATGCGTGCACGCGCGCATAGTGTGTCTGTGTGTATGTGTGCGTTACGCGCGTGCGCGCCTGTGTACAGATGTGCAAAACATGACTTGGCAATTTAATTGATTCGGTTGGCAGGTATGACTTCCCCTGGAGCATCACGCGGCTGATCCCGTTTTACGGCGGCGCAGAGTTCCACGACTACCACCACGAGGTGGGCGGGCTCAGCCGCGGCAATTTTGCGTCCATATTCACGTACTGCGACTACCTGTACGGGACGGACAAAGGCTACAAGGTCAAGAAGAGCCTCAAGCAGGTGCGCTCGCATCCCTCCCCCCTCCTGTCTCGTTGCCCTGTTGTGTGATGTGAATCTATGTGTAATCAAAGGATGCGGTAAACACACGCAGGACTGTGCATGTGCATACCTTGTGTTGATTCTGTCAGCAAGCGCAAGAGGTCACGCTTACACATGTATGCCGGGGGGCATATGTGAGGGTGTGCATGATCTATGAGGACGTGGGTTCGTGATGTAAACATTTACAGATTGTAATCATTCAGCATTTTTAGTTACATCCACTTGGACTCATCAGTTGCGCTTCTAAGGACTTACATGGCTTCCATACATTCAAGCTCCCGTGCATACAACTGCGTATGAAGTATGCACATCTCTTGTGGTTGTGGTATTCACGAGAGTCAGTTTACGTTGGTTTTGGTTGCTGAGGTTCTGGTTGCACAACTGCATGCTTATTTCATGTGGTTTTAATTCCTTGCAGCAGCAAGCAAAGAAGGCGGAATAGTTTGCAAGCACAGCACGATCTGAAGAAAGTGAAAGTCTGTTATCCAGCTAATCCCTAAGGGAGGCTTGGATGAGGAAGCTATAGCATAGGCTGGGCTAGCTCACCATCCACAACCTTGATTGCAGTATTCTTTTGACATCAACTAAAGCGTGTAGTTGCAGGCCAATAATTTTTGAACAAATAAAAGGAGTTGTTGAAATCATGCGCAGACGGCCTTATGTCGTTCACGCAATAGAATACGTACATTTCACACTTCGAGGAACATTTTGTTCTGCCCCAAGGTCACCATTCCTAGTACCTTAATAGCAGCTTAAGTGCAGCAGCAACATTATTCAAGAAAAGATTTGTCTGGCGAAGTCCACGACATTGCATCTGGATCTGCTTCAATACTCCATACATAGTAGACATTATAAGGAGCTGCATATGGGTGCAAGACAGCATGCATTCAATGATGTAGAAAGTAAAGTCCTGTAAATTGGAATGTTACCACTTTACCCCCACTACCTACAATATCAATCAAAAGCATCACCTAGCAGATGGTCATTTGAGATGATCAAGAACACATGCGGACCCTCTTGCTGTGCCCCAAGGTGTTTCTTTCAAGAAATTGGATGAGTGAGCTCCTGCACTTACAGCTTCATGCAATTTCCTCGATAATTGATAATGTGTGAAGAAGTGATTGACACTCATGAATATCACCCTCCTTTCTTCAATCTGCTAGAAGACATGTATGTTGTGTTGCAGACATGCATATCCCTTTCATTGCAGTGGCCACTCAAGATTCAATTTCTGTTTTGGAACCACATGTCCTTGTCACCTGTTCATGCAAGAGCAAAAACCCCGCACCCTGACCCTCCTAGCATGCTAAGCCTCCCTGGAAGAGTGGAGATCATGCATCACAGGTAAGGAAATTGTCACAGGGGCTGCCATATCTCAATCCCACTTAAGATCTAAATACCTAGTGACATGACAGCTGCACATCCATGACCTCATGCGATCAACATTTGAGTACATCCTTCTACTGTGCAGCACAAAGTAGAGAGAGAAAAAGAGTACACCATTCCAACGAAAATGCTCGAACATAACTAAATGTAAAGAGAGGAGGAAGAGAATGAGTCCACTCTGCCATGCACAACCCGCTTCAAGCCTGTCATCCTGGACTTTCAGCATCTCCTGATGCTCAGAAGGTAGAACACCCATGTCTTAGAACAGCAGTCATAAGGGTCTCCTTGTTCAACTTCAGCAACTGTTGTCCTCTCACACAACATGCCTTTAAGGCTGCCCACTTTGCTAGTGCTACTAGTGCTGTAAGGGTTACAAACTGAGGCTGAGAAGATACAGGTTGATAGATAGTATAAGGGGAGGACAGGGGCAAACCCATGTTACTTATGGTACAAACGCGTACACTTCTGGCCCTAGAAACATGGTAACGGCACCTTCAGCATAATGTTACTCATGAATGGTCTTCTCTTGAAGATTCTAACACATTCCACTCCATCGTTGTCTTCATTCCCACAAGCCTAATACGGGTTCCAACATAATGCTCTTAAGTACCCTGCTTTTGTTACGGCGACAGCTGGGCAACTACTGATCTGCTGAAAAGCTGATTTATACGTGACCAATTGTTGTCGGAAGCGTATTTGAAGGCCCTAGGAATGACAAAAAGCCGCCAGCGTCTTGGTCGTCAAGAAAAAGGTCGTCAGGAACTCGGCAAGCTCCATGCACACTGATAGCAGCAGCTCCAATGATGATGCCCGACATGAGAATGGATCCGACGTTTGTCAGACCGAAGGTGATCACCACTGTGAGCGCCAGCAACAATACAAACTTCTCCCTTTCACTTAAAGCTCTGCCGTATACAATGACAGGCTCTGTTCGGATGAGAAAAAGGTACGTCCAAATTCCGGCCAAAACAGCGAGCCAGAAAATGGAGATAGGATTCCAGAGCATGCTTAGAACCACTACCCCTGCAAGAATGATCCCATAGTTGACCCTGAAGTACGCCAGATTTTTCTTTATCCTGTTTGTCGCCTCGGCAAGTGAATCTGGCCTGGCAAATGAGCCTCTGTCAACCATCTCTTGCCATGGCCGCTGTTGGGCCAATGATAGCTTCACATTGTCCTGCAAGCGTCCGAAGAACGCACGTGCAGCCGCTGCAGATGGGTTGTTAACAGCAGGCGGTCCTGCTGACTGTTGTTGCACAACAGGAGGAGGAGCAGACATGTCTTCAATTCTACTGTCACTCTTAGGCTCGTCCTTAGTGGATGCCCACGGCTTAACGAAGTCGATCGCTACAACTTCCAAACTTCAGATTGACCCAGCGAACACACCGGAGATGAGAAAATCAGGCACCACGAAGTGATTGTTGACAATATGCGCAGGAACTTTCTTCGGTACACAGGTGCTAGTCACACTAAGAGTTACTCGTAACCGATGAAGAGACGTCAATTGAAGGCAGCAGCGGTGAGCAGCAGGACGACATGAACAAATTTTGCTGCACACGATGAGCGACCGTTAGGTTGCAGCTGGTGGTGATTATGCAGGAAGCATATATACTCACATGATACTCTAAAACAGCTATAAAAGGTCAATTTCGGACCGTATTCACTAAACTCGATTAGGGCGGGTGATGGAATCCCTACATGCGTGGAGAAGACCGGTCAAAGGGGTTCCGTTGATTTCCCCTAATGCCCCCAAATGCCCCGCTTCAAAATAGAGCACACAACCAGAGCAGCACCGGAGAGGTTGAGCCTTGAGGGCGACCACAGCGGATGATGATATCGACCAATTTCGACGCTTAGTCGTGCGAGCGAGAGAGGTCGTGAAGTACGCCTTCGCACGCCACCTACCTCCTGCGGCATCCTGCGGCGCTTTCGGCAGTTTCGCGCTGGTTTCAGTCCTCTTCAGGCTTTGACCCCTCCGATCAGGCGACATGCGACTGTCTTTCGGTTGACCATATTGAACGCGACTGCACCACGACGCGGTTACCTTCAAACACCTTCAAGGCCAGTTCAAGGTACCTTCGTTGCTAGGTTCTCGTGCATGCCCCCTTACCTGCTTTGAATATTTGATATTTGCAATCTTTTCACACTTCAGTAAATCATGATAATGCAGGTCTGCATTTGAAGGGCATAATATACAAGTGCTTCGAGTATGCGCGCGTGGACTAGGTCAGTCTCTACTGACCTCTCTAGACTTGCTTTTATCCTATGCTATACTAATCTAATGTTGTTGTATTCTCTTTAGCTTAAGCTGCTTATAGAGAAATGTCTCTTACTAATGGTATTCTAAGTCTTCTTTTTAGCTGATCATATTGGATATCTAAGACATGCCTGTTGTATTTTCTTATATATGCTAATCAATAAATGAATTATATAGCATCATCATTTTAGCTAGGAGAGACATCTTTGCTAGTTCTCCTCTGTCATGCCGCTTTGAAAGTAGAAAATGATAACTTTTAAGGCATTCTAGGGATCATACAGAACTTGAATCTAACTTCCGTGTGAATATCTGCAAATATTTGCATTTTCAAACTTCAATTTACTTCACATCAAATTGTTAGTTTGAATATTTGATATTTGCAATCTTTTCATACTTAATTACATCATGATGATGCAGGTCTGAATTTAAAGGGCAGAATGTACAAGTGCAATGCAACTTGCATGAAATAGCACAAGAGTAGAGTAGGCTAGGCTAGGAAGGAAGAGAGAAAATAAGTAGAGCAGCAGGCAAGAAAGGACAACTAGCATCTCATTTTCTAGCTTTCTTCCTCATAAATGCAAGCAAGAGCTGATCCTGGGTTAGAGCAGCCCGGGAAGGGGTGTCAGGGGGAGTTATGAGCTTGGCTGCTTGGGCAGCTTGTGTCTGTTCTTGCACTAGATAGGGGTCCTTGCCTCTGTGGGACTTCCATCTTCCTAGATCCTGGATTATGGAGTCAGGCACTTTAAGGTTTGCATCTGTAGAAGCTGCCCCCTTTCTCAAAGAATGAGTGCTAAACAGGTTTGAGTCTAGGCCTACAGCTGCAAAGCACTCAGCACACCACTGATGAAGTACAGGGTAAGAAGGAGCTCTCCCTATGTGGGTCTGCCTGCTGGATTCAAAAGCTGGATGAGGGGACCTGAATCTGCATACTTTGGACACTCGGCTAGCAATCTACAGAACATGTCTACTGAGCACCAGAGAGTGTGGGTAACATGCAAGACAGCCCATTCCCCTAGCTCCTGCTGATCATTCTTTGTCTGAAGTATGAGCAACCATACAGCTTCTAAAACAGGATCTCCTACCATCTTAGCTGTCTTAAATTTAATCACTCTGAGATCAGAATACCTCAAGGCTGTTGTGAACATAGACAAAATGCAAGCTGCCTTTATAAGAGCTGAGGTGGGTGCATTTGGGTAAGCAAAGAGATGCATAATCTCTGAAACCTTGCCAGTGATAAGGGTTTTGACTAATCTGGCTTGGGTAGGAGCCTCTCAACTGCCCTTCTGAGATTCTTCACTGCTAGTGACTTTGTTGGGCTAGGCATGTTCAAGAGATTGTGCATGCAGAATATAGCTGTAGTTGTTAACTTGTAGATGGATATAATAACTCCCATCTCTAACAGGCTCAGTAGATAGAGCCTCACCACCTGTACTGATGCTAGCAAGTCCTGCACTTGCATCCTGACACACCACTCCTGGAACCTCCTTTAATAAGTGTTGTAAGTCTTCAAAGTACTTGGAGCCATCATATGAAAAGCCATGTTCAGACTTGAGTCCTCCAGCTTGCTTAGCACAGGGTGGCAGGCAATTCAGGACTTTGCAAGGTACAGCGACCATCCACCCTTAGAGCCATCATCTGGCAGAGAGGAATTCCTCTGCCAGTAAAAGCTTCTTTGTGCCTACCAGGAAGGAGCACCTCTTGACTAGGACCCATATGAGACCAGTCGGAGATGAAAGGAGCCCGTTTGTCTCTGCTTGAGTGTAGCCTAGACCACCAGGAGGCAGAGTGCTATTCTGGAATCACTAAGGTGCAAATTGCCCGACACCTAAAAGTGTGCTGAACTATTGCTAGAGTCAGCTGAGGAGGAGGAAAGCAAAAAAAAAATTCTAGGTGCCAATTTTCAGTAAAAGCATTCAGGACCTCAGGGTACAGCCACCTGGACTTAAATTTGCCACACTTAGAATTATTTGGATGAGCAAATTTATCGACTGTATGAGGGCCCCAATTTTCCTCCAATCTCTCAAAATCCCCTGGGTGTAAGTCAAGTCATTTCTTTATAGTAAAATAGAGTACTCATATAAGCTATCTTCAAACCAAAAAGTGAGCCATTCTATTTGCAAGGCAATTTTCAAGGAGATAGTGGTAGCATAGAAGCTCCTTGTCATTGCATCCACCACTGGATCTTCGTGAGCACCATTCTTCAAAGCAGAAAATTCTGCCGCATTCAGCCGGTCACGTATTTGACCTACGGGTACATTGAGTTGTACAGCAGGAAGTGGGTTCAGAACATTGGCCCTTGATGCCATAAGTTTCCCGACAGTGCGCTCATCAGCTGGCTGTCTTTCCCTCCTTTCTGTATCTTCAGCGGCCTTTGCTAATTGTTTAGCTTCTAATCTGGCTGTCTCTGAGACCAATCTGGCTCAATCTGAGACCTTGTCCTTACCATACAAAGAAGACTGTGATAACTGCTCCGATACCACTGAAATGAATCGACTTACCAAATAGGCGATTAACAATTAATAAAGATCTTTATATCAGCAAGTAATCTTTATGGATTTTCCGTTAACTGATTAAACGGCAAAAGGACGACACACTAGCAGTGAACAACACTCAGATGCGAGTAAACTAGCATCAATAATGCACTCAGTAAACTCATATATAAGCAAGGTTAGAAGACAGTGCGTATCAATGGCTTCTCGCCTTGGATTCAGATCTCTCTCAGTAAGCTGTACAAGAGAGTTGGCCTCGTTTCCGAATGCCGAACTCGAGAGCAATGCCTAGCATATGTACATGGAATGAGTTTACTGTTCAACGGTCAGTGCGATGGCACCGCCTACCCGGGAGTTAACCACGTTGGTAGGACCTCGGTTAACCAAATCCACCGCCATCTCCCATCATCCCGAATTGCCATCCATCATAGGGATATCATCTGGCCATTCATCTAGCATACCACACTTAGATGCATATCGAGGCAGTTCGCTGCTACCGAGTACGGAAGTCAGCTGGCTGTCAAAGAATGTGTCAGCAAGCTGACTTAAGTTGACTTCAGCCTGCTGCTTTCGGCTGAGTCATTAAACTGATATGATATATAAAGTTCAGCAGACTCATTATTAACTAAAGTTCAGCAGGCTGAGCTAATTTAATTGTTATATTTAAATGAATATTATATCAACCAACATACTGATTCATTACACACCTCCTGCTGTACAACTCAATGTACCCCTAGGTCAAATACGTGACCGGCTGAATGCGGCAGGAATTGCTGCTGCAGGAGCGAGAGGGACTGTTGAGGACACTACTCAGCGAGTAGATGCCAATGCTGCTGCTGCATTTGCTGGACTACCACCCCAGAGTGTAGACTTGGGAGCATTGTTCGTTCAAATGCAGTCGCAAATGGCGACCATGTATCAGTCCCAACAGGAGGACAAAAGAATCATAATGTCTCTACTGCGGGACAGAGACCAACTGGGGTCTCAAACCACTAGTGGTGGTGGCCGAGGGCCTAGTAAGCCCAAGCCGAAACCTCCCCAGGAATATGATCCTGAGGGAAACAGAAAATATTACCTGATCAAGTTTCTCGCGGATGTTGAGCAGTGGCTGGAGAACTACCCAGAACTGCAAGATTACGAGAAGGTCAGGCACACCGGTGCGCTACTGAAAGGCAGTGCCGCAGACTGGTGGCTTTACTGGAAAGGAGAGCGTAAGGCTCGGCAACTCGGTGACCCTACGTGGGTAGAGTTTGTCGAGAAGTTGCATGAGAAGTTTGATGTCATCAACCAGCAGGAGAAAGCTATCTATGCGATGATCTCCCTGACACTGAAGCAGACCACTTCAGTTGCTGAGTTTGCTCAAAAGTTCCAGGAGAACATGATGAAGCAGCCAGACTTGTTGGAACGGTATAGGATAGCATACTTCAGGTATGGCTTGAAATCCGAGGTCTCTGGTCATTTTGCTGAGAAAAAGTATGAGAAACTGGCTGACTTGATCCAGGATGCTGACGCCTGGGATCAGCAGCAGTTCAATCACAAGCGCCAGAGTAACGCTTTGGTGTCTAAGATTGTCAAAAAGCCCCACGGTTCCTACAATGCAGTTGAAGGAGACCAGGCTGAGGATAATCAGGGTGATGAATATGAGTATGAGTACAATGCTATTCAGTCTAGAGGTAGAGGTGGTCCCTCTCGAGGTGGCTATGGAAGGGGTGGTGGTAGGACTAAGCCGAGACCAGCCTCAGCAAAATCTACTTGCTACCATTGTCAGCAGAAAGGCCACTACAGAGAACAGTGTCCGGTCAAGCACCTGCCTAAGGTCGAGAGAAAAGACCAGCCTTTAAAAGACAGCAACAGTCAGTAATCCAGTCTACTGACTGTGAGGATGCTAGAGATAGTGAGTCGTCACTAGCTGCCCTCGTAGCAGGTATTATGGGTCCTGCTGAACTGGATTCACTATGCATGCGTGACAACCAGATAAAGGAGACCATCAACAATATAGACATCCAGAGAGTGCACACTCTGGATGCTCTTGTTCCACCTGATGTCCAACATTTCTTTGCTACGTCAGGAGAACAATGCGAAAGTCAGGAAAAGACAGTCCCCCCTATCCTACTGCATTGCATGATTGCAGGTAGGAAGGTGAGGGCATTTGTTGACGGAGGGGCGTCACATACTTTTATCCACAAGGACTTAGTTAAGCGGCTAAGGCTGCCTACTGTCACCCAAGGGAATAGAAACATATTCCTTGGAGATGCCTCATGTATCCCGGGAGGAGTTATAACCAAGCCTATTGAGGTCCAGTTAGATTTTGGCATTGCAGTTCTAACTGAAACGCTTACATTTGAGGTACTCAACACTGGCTTTTATGATCTCGTGCTAGGCAGGTCCTGGCTTAATAGACATCAAGCTGAAGTGTGTTGGAGCAGAGGTACAGTTAAAGTGAGAGGAGCCAGTGATGGGCAGACTGACTTGGCACCCACCAGTGCTCTTCCTCTTGTCTTGTGTGGATGGCAAATGAAGGAAAAGAAGAGGCTTCCAGAAGGATGCAAGTTGCTGAATGCAATGGAGTTCGTCAAAAGCTGGAACCAGAAGGTATGTCTGCTGCTAAGAGAGGTACCTCCTCAACCTGAAGAAGTGGTAGAGACAAAGGTAAGCCCTCCGGAGCACCCTACTGCTGCGAAAATTGTTGCTCAGTACACGGATGTATTTAATATGCCTCCCGGACTACCCCCTAAGACAGAAGTAGATCATAGGATTGATTTATTACCTGGGAGTCAGCCACCCTGGCAACGCACTTATGGCTTGTCTTATGTGGAGAGCGAGGAGTTGAAAACACAGGTTGCAGAGCTTGAGGAAAATGGTTATATTTCTCCCAGTAAATCACCATACGGCGCACCCATCCTATTTGTTAAGAAAAAGGATGGCAGTATGCGGATGTGTGTGGATTACAGAGCCCTGAACAGAATTACAGTAAAGAACAAGTATGCTTTACCCAAAATCGAGGACTTGCTTGATACCCTGTCTGGTGCTAAGGTGTTCAGTAAGATAGATCTCAAAAGTGGTTATCTTCAAATCAGAATTGCTGAGGGGGATGAACACAAGACTGCCTTCCGCACACGTTATGGACACTATGAGTTCAACGTGATGCCATTTGGACTGACTAATGCTCCTGCGACCTTCATGGGTGCTATGAATGACATTTTCAGACTTTATTTGGGTAACTTTGTGCAAGTTTTCCTGGATGATATTTTAATTTTCTCTAAAGATGAAGCTTAGCACGCTGAACACTTAAAGACAGTCCTGGACACTCTAAGAAAAAATCACTTATATGCTAAAATGAGCAAGTATGATTTCTCTAAAGAAAGTATCGAATTCTTAGGCCACGTTGTCAGTAAAGACGGCATCAGTGTGGATCCTAAGAGNATCAGTGTGGATCCTAAGAAAGTCCAGACCATAAGGGACTGGCCAGTACCACAGTCTGTCTCTGAAGTTAGATCCTTCCTCGGGTTGGCTAACTACTATAGGAGATTTATTGAGAATTATTCCACAAAGGCCAGTAAACTGACTGACCTTACTAAGAAGGACATAGGGTATGTTTGGGGGGAAGAGCAGCAGGCTGCCTTCCAGACCCTTAAAGATGCCCTTTGTTCTGCCCCCGTACTAGCCGTGTATGACCCCAACAAACCGGTGTAGGTGGTTACTGATGCCTCTGACTTTGCCATGGGTGCTATTTTGTTGCAGCCTGCTGACAAAACCACAAAAGATGGTAAGGTACGACAAGAGTGGCATCCTGTGTTGTACGAGTCTATGAAATTTAATCCAGCGGAGATTAATTACTCAGTGCATGATAAAGAGCTGCTAGCTATCATTCATGTACTCAAACAGTGGAGAGCATACTTACATGGTAAAGCTTTTAAGGTGATTACAGATCATCTAGCTCTGACCCACTTTCAGAAGAAGTCCAAGCTGTCGAGGAGGGAGAACCGCTGGAGCCAGATGCTGGAGCAGTTCCAAGTCCAGATCGACTACAAACCAGGGAAGTTGAATCCTGCTGATGCACTCTCTAGAAGACCTGACTTGCAAGAAAGGAACTTTAGTCAGCATGCTGTAGATAAAGTCCTGTGTGCACTCACTTCACTAAAGGTGAAAAAGTCCTTCCTTGAACAACTTAGGAAAGCCTACCTTTCTGACCCAACATTTGAGCCCAACCCCACTACTGGTGTGTGTCGTGCTACTGCACTCGGATATAAGCTTAAGGGAGGGGTCTGGGTGACTGAAACCACTTCAGGCAGGTTGAAGCTGGTCATTCCTAATAACTTGAAAATAAGGTCCCTTTTATTGAGTCAAGCACATGACAGTTTACTGGGGGGGCGTTTGGGANTGACAGTCTCCTGGGTGGACGTTTGGGACAGGCCAAAACTGTTGGCAAATTGGCAAAACATTATCATTGGGAGGGGTTGCCCCGGGAGGTCTTGAAATATGTCAAGTCCTGTGATCAGTGTCAAAGAAATAAGTCTAGGCACACACCACCGGGAGGTCTCTTGCAACCGCTGCCCATCCCAGCGGGCTGCTGGGAAACTATATCCATGGACTGGGTGGTCACACTGCCACAAACTGCTAATGGGCATGATTCGATACTGGTAGTCGTGGATAAATTGACAAAAATGGTCATTTTCATCCCCACAACTGTCAAAGTAACTGCACTCGAAACAGCGAGACAGTTCTACAACCATGTAATATGCCAACATGGGCTACCCCCTAATATTATCTCAGACCGAGACTTAAAATTTACCTCTAAGTTCTGGAGAGCTTTAATGGGGTTAATGGGAGTCAAACAGCTGCTCAGCACAGCAAACCACCCTCAGACTGATGGCCAGACTGAAAGAACTAACCGAGTTCTGGAGGAGGTGCTCAGAGTATATGTTGACCAAAAACAAGATAATTGGGATGACCTGTTGCCTCAAATTCAGTTTGCGGTCAACAGTGCGGTGCACGCGTCAACGGGCAAGACTCCGTTTGAACTCAGCCTGGGTAGAGTCCCTAAGTCTCCTTTAGATGTACTGGGGGAGTCTTTAGTTGACCGTAAAGGGATTGACAATCCGGTCTCCCTCCAGTTAACTCAAGAGTTTGCTGACACGCTGTCAGAAGTCCAACAAAACCTGCACACAACCCAAGAAAACCAACAAAAATACGCTAACCAACACCGTCAGGAGCTGACATTTTCTAAGGGCGATATAGTCAAACTGCATTCTCAGCACCTGTACCTCCCTGGTGTGGTCAAGGAAAAGCTTGGCCCTGTCTGGGTCGGTCCATATTCGGTAGTGCGTCGGGTCGGTCAGAATGCTTACAAACTGAACATGTCAGCGGACTACAAGGGTCACCCGATCTTTAATGTCTCCTTCCTGGAACCATACATCAAAGGTGATACACTGTTCACAGGTCAGTTACCTGTCCAACCGGGACCGGTCCCGCTGTTCGGGACGGCGACCCTGAGGAATATGAGGTCGATGAGATTTTAGACGCTCGCTCGGTCCGTCGATCGTCTAAATATGTCATGAAGTACCTCATCCGATGGAAGGGTTACGATGCCTCTGGGGACACTTGGGAATTTAAAGATCAGCTGACCAATGCCAAAGGGGCGTTGAAACGGTTCCACCTTCGGGCGGCTGGGGCACCTCCCTAACAGTCATTTCAGTTGACACGGGAAGGTGACAGGAGGTCCTGTCTCCATATAAGTTGGAGGGGGATGCGACAGTTAGTGACAGTTGTGACGGGCAGTCCACCTTTAAAATTAAGTTGGAGGGAGTGGTATTCTCTGATCACCATATTACACACTCAACCTGCGAATTAAGTTGGAGGGAGTGGTATTCTCTGATCACCATATTACACACTCAACCTGCGCTCACACTCACTTGCTCTCCGACTCAATTTTCCCTTCTGTTCACTCACACCAGGTATTCCACACTAGGAACTCTCCCGATCGCGTTCCTCTTCATCAAGGGCACTCAGTAGCTGCAAAATATCACGACTTCACTAACTGCATTGTTTTTATGATTGAGCAGGATGACTCAAAAGTCGGAGCTCAAGAGGAAGAGAAGGGCGGAAGAGGCACATGCAGAATACTTGCAGTCCGTGGAGACATCGAATCATCCTCCATCTCCGCTCGGGAATCACAACGACTCCAACAACAGCGGGAGGCACAGAATAAGGAGGAGGAGGAACAGGCCAGGTTGAGGCAGGAAGAACTTGACCAAAAAGCTGCGGAGGAGGCCAAGAAGGCAGAGGAGGAGAGGCAAGCTGAGGAGAGGCGGAAGCACCAGGCTGAAGAAGAGCAGAGGAGAATCAGCAGCTACCGCTACACAGTACTGGGCAAGGGCTTCGATCTACTGGAGGAGGCCTTCAAGTATGCTCAGAGAAGTCGCAGTGAGTCACAGAAGGACATCCTCCAGAGGGAAGGGGAGACATCCGAAAACTTTGACAAGTATATACAGGTCAGCACTGGGCTCCTCCTCTACCATGATTACGCCAGGATGGTAGGATATAAGGTCAGAGAAGCCAAGGCAATGGCCCAGGTGAACGAAGCAGGGGCTGTATCGATTCCTGGTATCTGGGGAGAAGATAGGGTCATCAGGATGATCCCCATGGACGCGGACAGCTTTAAGGACTCTACATCCCATAACAAGTTCAAGGCCATGTATAATGAGGTGGAGAGAAGGAGCTGAAAATTCTTGGCCAAGGAAACCAGTCAGCTCGACTTTGCAGGGCACTGATACCCTTGTACTCTTAAAAGGACAGACCCTGCCTTCTTCCAAAAGCCCACCAATTGGCGGTGGATGACCATCAACATGAGGGACCAGCAGAATGACAGGGCGACGGATGAGGACTTCCTGACAGACCTAAAGGGGAACATAGTATTGCCCCCTCACATCGCGGCTTGGGACCCAAGATTGGATGGAGTCAGAGACTGCATGAGCCAAGAAATGCAGGGGGACAGAAGCAGGGCCCGAGAGTCATTCTCAAAAGGGAAGCACGCTTATGCCAAATGGGCAAGCAAGCAGGGGGAAAAGGACCTGTATGCGGTCCGGACTCAGCAGCCCCCACCAGCACCCAAAAGGGGAAGGTCAATGGGATATTCTTTTTCTCGGGAAGAACTGGAGCAGCTGACAGAAGAGACCCCAGAAGTCTCAGAGGAACTCGGGGACGGAGAGGAGGAGGAGTCAAAGGAAGACGAGGAGGAAGGCGAGGAGGAGGACACTAGCCCCACTGTGATCCTGACACCTGCCACATCCCCTGTAAGGGAGAAGACGGGGTTGGCACTGCAGCAACTCGCTGAAGAGGAGGATATCACTTGGCTGGGAACTGCCAGAGTACAGAGTCCATCTCCAGGCACGGAGACCCAGTCAGACAGGGTAGACAGGAGGGCTGCTAGAGAAATAGCCAGAGGCCTGCCGGCATCTCCCTCGCAGAGAGGGCATGTACCCTTAGCTCATGTCATGCAACATCCTTCTGGGATGCCGGTATGTGTACCAGTCAGCTTAAGGGATGTCCAGGAGAAGGCTGCCTCCATTTAGTTTCAGACCGTGCAGGAGGAAACAGCACAGTTACTGCGTTCTCCGCCGGGTCCCTACACGGAGCCCCCCTCTCTGACAGGCTTCAGAAGACCCCAAGACAGGAGGAGGATTGACTCCCCTGACCATAGGGCCCCAGGGGCATCTACCTCCTAAGGGCGGAAGGCCAAGGGCAGCATGTTGGATGGGAGAGGGATCAGTAATTTCAGTTGGGGAAACCTATGTACCCGGTGTCAGTGTTGTCGAGGCGACAACATGTTAAGTTGGAGGGATTGTAATGAATCAGTATATTGGTTGATATAATATTCATTTAAATATAACAATTAAATTAGCTCAGCCTGCTGAACTTTAATTAATAATCAGTCTGCTGGACTTTATATATCATATCAGTTTAATGACTCAGCCAGGCTTTTTTTGTGTTTTTCTGACACATTCTTTGATAGCCAGCTGACTTCCGTACTCGGTAGCAGCGAACTGCCTCGATATGCATCTAAGTGTGGTATGCTAGATGAATGGCCAGATGATATCCCTATGATGGATGGCGATTCGGGATGATGGGAGATGGCGGTGGATTTGGTTAACCGAGGTCCTACCGACGTGGTTAACTCCCGGGTAGGCGGTGCCATCGCACTGGCCGTCGAACAGTAAACTCATTCCATGTACATATGCTAGGCGTTGCTCTCGAGTTCGGCATTCGGAAACGAGGCCAACTCTCTTGTACAGCTTACTGAGGGAGATCTGAATCCAAGGCGAGAAGCCATTGATACGTACTGTCTTCTAACCTTGCTTATGTATGAGTTTACTGAGTGCATTATTGATGCTAGTTTACTCGCATCTGAGTGTTGTTCACTGCTAGTGTGTCGTCCTTTTGCTGTTTAATCAGTTAACGGAAAATCCATGAAGATTACTTGCTGATATAAAGATCTTTATTAATTGTTAATCGCCTATTTGGTAAGTCGATTCATTTCATTAAGGTTTATTGGAACGACAAGCTTTTGAGGTGTGGCAGGAGCGTTGCAGGTGAAGCAGATCCAGCTATCTATTATTGACTGGCAAATAGGTCGTCTCTGCTGCTTGGGATTCTCTTCTGGCTTAGTTTTTTGGACAACAGGCTCTGACTTCTTTCTTTTGGCTAGTGCCTTGCAGACCTTATCATCTCACTCATTTTCTGCCTTGCCTAGGTGCATAGTCCTAGCAACTTCAACTACAACATTCCAACCATGCGCATCCGCAGTATTAATCTGCCTAGCACGTTGAGAAATTGAGGACAAACCTTCAACCAATAGTTTCTTGGCTTCATCAATCTCTTTCTTCTCTAGTGCTGCCTGTGTGTCTTCAATCAGGTCCACCATCGCCAAACAAGACTTCAAATGCAGGCGATTTATTTCAGATAGCTTATGGTCGCCCACAAGGTCCTGCTTAGTCTTCATACGCTTCACTTGTTGTGCCAAGTTCTTATTGTCAGCAGCCTTAGTAGCTCTGTCTTCAACCAGAATTGTAATAAGCTGCTACGGTTGTCCAATCCGCTGAGTCACCAACGCCAGAGAGGGACCTTCAAGAGTGCCAACACCAGAATTGATGCCACCAGGTGCAGGGGGAGTAGAGAGCTCCCTGACAGATTCTTCGTCAATCTGAGCAGAAACACGATCTTGAAACCATTTATCAAGCGAGGCACGCTGAGTAGCAGCCTCGGAAGACTCACCCATGTTGTTCTCTAATTGGGAACTATTGCTCCGTTGGTTGGTGTTGCCCATCTGGATTTCTAGGACGGTGCCGCCAGAAGGATTTTGAATTGTAGTATTAAGACTACCGTTGTGAGTGTCTGCCATTGCAATTGCTGCAAATCTAGCACGCAGAAGTTGCTGGTGGGCTGCTCTATGCTGAATAACTCTTGCTTTAACCTGTGACATGTGCGGAGAAATAGGTGCGCAAACTCTTGCAACACTTAGTAGTGTTGCACTGCAATGAAGTCTGATGCATGTCTACTAAATTATATAGCATCATCATTTTAGCTAGGAGAGACAACTCTCTAGTTCTCCTCTGTCATGCTGCTTCGAAAGTAAAAAACGATAACTTCTAAGGCACTCTAGGGATCATACAGAACTTGGATTTAGCTTTCGTGTGGACATCTGCAAATATCTGCATTTTCAAACTTCAATTTAATTCCCATCAAATTATATACTAATATTAATATGGAAGAATGGCGTGCCAGGTACTGCCAACGGAGGCTTCGTAGCAGATTTTACTTTGGTCCATCTTGCTCCCATGGGTGCACTAGTCAATTTCATTGAAATAACCTGCGTGATTTCGGTTTCCATCTACTTGATACCTTTTAGGGGTGACACCATCTGCATACATACAAATGCTATTTCTAAAATTATATGACCAAGAAAATCTCATAATGGGATGTGAATGATCTTCCCTCACATCTGTTGTGGCAACATGATACATGTAGAAGTATGTAAATTGTATGTATTCCAATTTACATCTGCTTTTGTTTTATTTTTGAGTTTTTATTTGACGAGCTTTTATAACGAGATTAAGTGATATGAAAATTGCTGTGTCAATAGAGCCTTGATCACTAATAATTGGAAACAAGAATTCAGAAAAATCCATTGATTTAACACCTCATCCATGTGAGGAAGACATCTATTACTACTATGTTGGCAATTCACATTGACCTCTTATAAGGATGTGTGGTATATCTGAAATTGTTGTCGGCATGTGCAAACGTCTTCCAAGAAAGAACGAAGTAAGAAGAACAAGGTTACATACTTGACCTTGAGAGGATGATACAAGTTCTGATACAAGGCATTAAATGGCAGTGTGCACAACGGAACATCTTGCAAACAGCCACGAAGCCGCATCTGTTGCGAATAACTACCCCTTCAACCATTTTGGGCAAAATTATTAACGATCCTTAAACTGGGCATTCCCACCATCCCCCAAACCATTGAACTAAAATTTGAAGGTTCCACAAACCACAACTATGTACATCTCAAAATTTCAATCCGATCACAAAACTTAGCAATGATGATCTACATCCTATATGTACATCATAGGGCAGCCTCTCGAGTCACTCATCGTCATCAATAACTAAAATATCAGGCTGTGCTTTTGTAGCTCTCTTTGGTAGTCCCCCTTGTAAGGTGTGCCTACCGCCTTCACTTCCGATGCTTAGACCCCCAAACACTTTGTCTTCAATGCTTAACCCTACCTTTTGAGGCGGGGCCTTGGACCTCATGCGATCAGCAAGGCGAGCCACAGAGACAATCTTCTCAGTGTGCGTCTGTCTCTCGGGTGAAGCCAATCGACTAGGACTGATTTTAGCTCCTACATAGCCACCTGTCACAGCACAATTTGAACTTCGTCGCTGTACCCCCGTCCTTCCAGAACCTTCTCCATCCCTACTATTGCGTCTAGGATTGAGATAAGAATCGATATTTGTGGCACTTGGCGACCCTGCCAAGCCGTCGAGAGGGCTACTAGGCGCTCTACTCGAGGACCCGAAGGCCGACGAATTGTTAATGGAGGAATTGAAAGTTCCTCCTCTTTGCCCCTCCCGCCGTAGCCCTGGGCTCGCGCTCCGCCGGCTTGCGCTGGGGGCGCTAGCGCTACAACAGCTGGCATCGTGACAGCTGGCGCAACCATCCGGGGCTTCCTCTGCGCTGTTCTGGGCACGTGGCCGGGAGGGGTCAGGCAGGTTCTGTTGATTCTGCCAAGCAGCAGGGGACGGAGCCGGCTGCGAGGGGCTGCCCGCAATCTCCCCAGCAGGTCGCACGCTGAGGACCTGACAGTCATCGTCCAACTGTCCGTCATCCTCAGGCAGAGGCCCGCCAGCGATTCCAGCCTGCCCTCGGGCCAGGTCAGCTTTCGGTGGGGGAGCGCCCATCTCTGGCTGGGAGAAGTCTCCACCCATGTCAGCTTCACGCTGATGGTCGACGCCAGCATCAGCATTGGTATCGGCGCCAGGAGCAGCACCATCTGCCCATTCCCAATCCACCATCTGATCTTGCTCTGACAGGGCGGCGGCTCCTCCAGCTCCTAAGATCCCGGCAAAGAGGGAGGGGCGTGTAGGGGAGAGTGGAGTGGAGGAGGGAGAGGGAGAGGGAGAGGGGGAGGAGGACGGGGAGGAAGAGGGGGAGGAAGATGGGATTGTCTTAAAGGCCTGATCAGATTTGGACAGCAAATGGAAGCTTTCATGGAATGCACTGTGGCTGCGGCGCGGAGGCGAAACCGCCTGGCCCCTGCGCGCGCCGCCTCCTGTTTCTGCCTCTGCCCCCTCGTGCCCAGGAGGCTCCTGCGAGAGCGGACCCGAGTGGGTGGTGGGAACAGAGCCCTGCGAGTCGGGCTCCACCTGCCACTGCGGGGTGCTGCCAGCTGGCTCCGCCTCTGGCTCTTGCTCTTGTGCTGGCTCAGAGCAGGGACTCCTATTGGTGACGCCTTTGGCTGTGCTCCTGGCGATGCTTTCAACGATGGAATCTTTCTCCCTCGCCCTTATCGCTGCGTCTGCCGCCTGTGCGAGCCCGCATCCGCGCGTCCCTGCCGCTTGCTTCGAAGGGCCGCCAGCTGGCGGCAGATCGTTGAGGATATTTGCCTCGCTGAGGGAGCTGAGAATGGCACCGAGCTCCCTTGTGTCGGCCGTGGGGCCGTCCACAGAGCGACACTTGGCGCTGGCAGACAAGCTGTCAGACGGAGGCGCCTTGCTGGCAGGTGCAGAGGCACCTACGGCAGCAGGGGGAGGGCTGTCAAGGAAAATATAGTCACAGCATCCATTTTCCTCCCTCTCCTCATCCTTGGGTGCCTTTGCCTCTGCCTTTGCCTCTGCCTTTGCCACTGCCACTGTGCCTGCCACTGCCACTGCCTCCTTCTCGCTCCTCTCCTCCTCAAACACGCGTCGGGACCTTTGGAGGTTCCGCTTGTTGGGAAATATCACCAGATTGCCTTCCCCGTCGTCATCGTCGTCGCTGTCACTGTGACCTTCCTCCCCCTTCTCCGGCCCGCACCCGCCCCTGTGCTTTCTCTTGGCCCCCACATTCACGCATGCATCAGTTCCCCCATCAGCTTTCCTTGTCACCTCCTCCCAGTCAAACTTCAGCGCTCCATTGCTATCCCTTCCTGTGCCTGTGGCGCCCGCGGCGGCGCTCGCGCCCCCCCGCGGGACCTGGATGCCAGGTGGCAGCCTCCCATTCGCTCCACCACTCAGCACTTCAGTGCTGCTACTGCCTCCCGTCTTTGCCTTCACCTTGGCCTCCGCCGCCGCACCCCCTTCCGCTCTCCCTCCCTGGCTGCCACGTGGCACCCTCGCGTCCGCTCCATCGCTCAGCTCCCGCACGCCGCCCGCGCTCTTCCCCTTTGTCTCCGCAGTCGCCTCCAGTTTAGCCCTGGCTCCATCTACGGCTCCGGCTCCACTTCTGGAGCCCTCTGCTCCTCTCAGGCCCACCCCAAGCCCCCTCTCCCCTGGGAGCAGACCCTCCAGCGCGCAGCTCAGGTTTCTGTTCACACTGCAGAAAGGCGGCCCTTGCGGCCGGCTGGCAGAAGCTCTCAGCGGCTCTGCACCTTCGGAGGCTCTGGGGTCCGTTCGCACCCGGGATCCCGGGAGCTGCACAAGGGACTCAGCAGAGTCCGGAGGCCGAGTGAGAACGCGCCCCCCCATGAGGTCCAGCTCACATGCAAACGCCGGCCCAGGCTCTGCTTGCTTCTGGGACAGCCTGCTCCTCTTCCTCTCGCCCTCCTGCTTCTCCTCCACCCCCTCCCGGCTCTCCATCGTCCCGACAGCTGTACCTTGGCAAAGCTCCCCCACCTCAGATACCTCCTCTTGCTTCTCCTTCTGGCCTTCCCTCCTGTTGACAGCATCCCTCGGGCGATGCTCTCTCTCACCCCGATCCCTCTCCTCCTTTGCCGCCGCCGCCGCCGTCGCTTCCTCTGTCTCTCTAGGCCCATGCCGGGGCTTCCCCTTCTCCTGCCCCTTCCTCTCGCCCCAGTCCAGCCCCTTCGTCTTTGTGCCTGCCCCTGCCCCTGCCCCCGGCTCCGTACCTGCCACAAAACCTGCCCCCGTGCCTGCTGCCGACCCTAAACTCGCCCCTGCGCCCGTCTGAAAGCTGGTGGTGCCAGCTGCCCCCCCCGCTCCCACTTCGCTCCTCTCTCGAGGGCTCCCCTCGGCCACCACATCATCACCGTCTCCACCAGGCTTGCCGCCGTCGCCAGATCGGCCTCCCTCAAACAAGGGCCGGCAGACACCCGCACTGGCCCTGCCATTGGCTTCAGCGCCCTCCCTGCCCTCCCCTGAAGAGGAGCGGGGGTCCCCAGACGGATGGGCGTGGGGGTGGGCGTGGGCGCGGGGATGGGGGTGGGGGTGGGGAGGGGGAGGGGTCTTGAGCAGGCTCGAGGCGGTCACCACCAGGCTGGGGCCAGACGCGGAGGGGGGTGAGGGCGCCACGCTGGCGGCGGGCCTGTCCGAGGGGCCCGCTTTGGCGGCCGCGTCCACCACGCACCGGAGAAGCTCCTGGCGCTTGGCGGAGGCGGCCTCAGGCTTGAACCAATCGGGCGTCAGCTGCACCGCCGGCAAGGGATTTGTTGCCGGCACACGTGGCACGCCCGCGCGCGCGCGCACGCACATGCATGCATGCACACACGCGCAACACACGCCCGCACGTAGACGAGGGCCCGGGTCAGAGGAGGCAAGGGTCAGGAGGGGGTTCGACTATGGGTTCAGGGCCAGTCAGAGAGAGTGCACCAAATTATGAGGGTGATGAGACTTGGGAGTTGGAGAATTGAAAAATCGGCACGAGGCGCTAGCTGGAGTGTCAAAAGGGACGCAATCAAGTTTTGAGATTTGAACTCGACATGTCAAGACTGGGAATGTGGATATTGACGAGCTGAGGCTCTGAGAGTCGGAATATGGGAGAGAGGCAAAGAATCAAACCATCAGAATATGAGAGAGGCGATAATCAGCCTGATGAAGAGGCACAGTCCCGAGTCAGAAAGTCAATATGGGCGTGTTTGAGAGTCAGAGAGGGCCAGATTGCAAGAGCCAACAACAGTCAGAGAGTCAAGTTTCTATGTGAAGAACAAAAAGAACAAGTTGGGGCGTCTGATGAAGTCCCCCAAGACCGCCAGTAGTCCCAGACAGCGTCCCAGACAGCGCCGCTGTCGAGGCCAAGTTCCCCGCAGTTTAGGGTTCAGCTGCAACACCAGCAACAGCAATAGCACCAGCAATAGCATCAAACTGCAGCAGGCAAGTGAGACAGGCGGGTGGGACAGGCGCATGCCTCAGCTGGCCGGCGAGAGAAACACAGGCACATATTTTCTCATTTTTGCTACTTATCTGGATTCACGAGATTTGTTAGCAGCGCGAGAAGAAGGGCACTCACGAATGCGGGGTAGTGCTTGTGGCCTCTCCGGGGCTCCACGCGCACGGGGCAGGCCTCCAGGAACTTCTCCACATAGTGCAGCAAGAAGAGGCCGCAGTCGCAGTGGTTGTCCTGCTGAGGCACCTGTCGTAGCAGCGGCAGCAGCAGCAGTGGCGGCAGCAGCAGTGGCGGTGGCAGCGGCAATAGCAGCAGCAGCAGCAGCACCAGCAGCGGTGGCAGCAGCAGCAACATGCCAACATCCCCACGCACGCACGTGCGCCGCGTGCACAGACACACACACACGCACACGCGCACACACACGCACACACGCACGCGCACACACACACACACACGCACGCACACACGCGCACACACACGTGCACGAGCGCAACCACGACCTCACGTTACTGTGAGTACACGCTTGCACGGCACAAGCCTCGATGCTCGCCCAAGCATGCCGGCATGCATGTGCGTGCGTGCGCGCACGCGGACGAGCGCGGACTTGCGCGGCAGACGTGCGCGTGTGAGTGGGAGTGTAAGTGTGCACAAGTACGCGGTCGCGTACGTGGGCACACAACAGCCACAGATGGGTAGATATCACTACTCTTCTGATCTGAACGCTCGTCCTTTCTGCAGGAGTATATGATGACCTGCAAACCTGCTTCCGAAAATCTGATTAGCAAAAACCATCAGATGGAAGGTAGGCTAAAGAGGGGCACAGACGCGCCGTCGGAGCAGCAGCAAGCGCGGGTTTCGGTGGAAAAGCACGTGCCACGGCCGTGGACGTCCAGCATGCCAGTATGCCAGGGTGCCAGGGTGCCAGTGCGTGTGTGTGAAAGAGCACGTGCCACGCGTGCGATCGCACGCGCTGTGCACAAGGCTCACAAGGGCATCGGGTCCACACCAGAAACCAGACACCGACAACGAAAACGACAACGTCAGGTCCGAGATCCGACAGCAAAACAAGCATCGTTCGCCTCTCCCAGTTGAGTAACCCACACACGCCACTGTTTCATACAAGCAGTGCATAGGAGAATGAGGGGGAATGCCAACCATACCTGCCCACACCCGCCCATACCACGACTGGCGCAAGCAGAGCGTGCGTGCGTGGCAGAGCGGGGGGCAGAGTGTCAGAGTGCGGCCGTGGAATCCAGGTGCCAATGTGCCAGGGGCCAGGGTGCCAGTGCGCGTGTGCGCGGGACGAAGGGCAGGCGTTTGCCGACACGTATGCAAGCGTTCGGCAGTCACGAGAGGGCGTGATGAGCACGTGACGCCTTGGATGCGTGAGAGAGCGACGTAGCGAGTGCGNGGGGGGGGTTTGGAAGGGAGGAAGAGGGGGAGGGAAGCGCACCGATACATCGAGGCATCTCAACTCTCGGAAGGCCTCGCGGGTGGCGATGGGGTCCGTGCCGCGCCGGTCTATCCACTCCTGACACAGATAGCTACACCAATATTTACGCATATATAAGGATGTATTATTCAATATCGGGTATATATCAGGGTATAACCAACATGATGTATATGAGGGTTTATTTGATACAAGGTACGTACATAAGGCATGAGAAGGGCGATATAAGGCATGAGAAGGGCATATATGCAGTCGTGGTGGTAGTCGGAAGGGTTTATCCAAGGATAAGGTCATATGTTGGACTGTCAGGGCAAATGTATCAGTATCGAGTCACAGCGAGGGGCTCTTTAAGGTCGTTGACCCCCAAGAGCCGTCGACCCCCAAGAGCCAAGTCAGGTAACTCTCTTCAGGAGCAGCCGTAATGGGAAACGCTTAGTTGGTCCGAGACAGATGCGAGGCAAGCTGGAAGCGGCCTTACGGTGGGTGGCGGTGGCACGTGTGGCAAAAAAAGAAAAAATAGAAAGAAAAAACGCACGACTCCATTGTTCCTCTCGTCTCTTTCACAAACTAAGTGAGCTGACCCTATGGCCCGAGCGACATCACACCCCCACCCTCAGCCCTAACCTTAAACTTGCAAACTCCTAGAAGCTTGCCTCCACTTCTAAGGCCGGCCTGAAATTCTGACCCTCACCTTCAGTCTAAAGCCTGGTCCAAGGCTGGAGCCCTATGCCTCATCTCATGTCCAGGTGTACCCTATCCCTGGAGTCCAGGTGTCAAGGCCTGGGATCAGGCATGGAGAAGTGGTGGACGGGAAGGACAACTCATAGCACCTCTGAGATTGCTCAACCGCTGATGACCGATGTCAGCCTCTCCGTTCCGACAAGGCTTTCACCAGAGTGCACGATGAAGAGAAGAACGGAGTGTTTGTCGACCTAGAGGTCTAGAGTTCTTCATGCACAAATGCAATGCTTACATGCTCAAGCTCTGAGCGTGCACCGCAAGGCGAGGCTCTGTTGAGGCTCTGCCATCGCTACGGATATCAGCTTCATTGATCCATGCAACCGTGCATGAAGCGCCCTACACACCAAGCGGGGGTCCCAAGGATTTTGCAATGAGTATCAGAGCGCTGAGGTGGACGGGGAGGGAAGGAGGCGGGACAGGGGTGGGGAGGAGAGGGGAGGGGGGGACAAACTTGCGGATGTGGGACTCAGCGTTGCGGTGCCCCCCCTGCAGCGAGTCCAGGTGGAGCATGCACGCTGTCTTGCGGGTGCTGACGTCGCCATCGCTGCACTCGCCGCTGCTTCCAGCGCTGACACCTCGCCGCTGCCATCCCTCTGCAGGTCTTGCGAACGCGCGCGCGCGCGCGCGCGCGCGAGAGAGAGAGAGAGAGAGAGAGAGAGAGAGAGAGAGAGAGAGAGAGAGAGA
>WELA01009243.1:7864-19649 GCA_009602735.1 Mesotaenium endlicherianum | reverse complement strand
TCCCCCGTCCTCCCTCCCCCCTCCTCCCTCCCCTCTTATTAATGTGTGGATGCCTTTAAGCTGATTCTTTGTTTGGACTAACAAGAAAAACCATGTTGGGAAGAGGTAGACCGCAGTTGTGTCGTAAGTGTGTTGCTTATACGTTCCGTGCACACCATGTGCCATACAGGGTACTCATCTGCATACCTCATATGCATACATTGCATATGGTATATATATACATATATACATATACTGCTATTATATTGCTAATTCATTGCTAATTACGTGGCGATGTTCTTGTGCAGGGTGGAGCATATCGCCAAGCTTCCCAAGGGGCCACCTGTCCTCTTGTCCTGACGCGCTTTTTGAGGTAGACCCCCGGTTTTTGGGAGGGAGAAAGTGACAAGTGGTGCCACCACATATACAGGCGGCACCAACTTCTTTGGCCAAGGTTCCAATATGGTGTAAATAGCGCCGTTAAGAGCAGGTTAAGGCTTCGCACGTTCTCAATTAGATGGTGATGGTGGTCAGGTTAGCTTTGGCGTGGGGCCCTCATTGTGTTGTTCACTTCTCAAAATTAAGACAGATAGAGCAGCTTTGCACTACTACTTTCGCGAAGGATATGGTTTCTATAGAAGTCGATATTTCACAAGCGCGTCGTAGGTCCATGAAAAAGGTAACTTTGTCTCACCACTTTTGAAGGCATACAACACTGTGAAGCCTAAGCATGTGAAGGCACGAGGTCGTTGTTCAGATGCTAGCTAGCTATAAGAACCTTCATATGAGGTGGATCGAACGCCGCTCTAGCTTGACACCTTGTGGTGCAATGGTGAACAAATATCTCGGTATCGCTATTCTATTTTTCTTTACCAGCCGGCTTAATGTATTTTTCTTGAAAACATGTCTTGAAAAAAGGACATTCAACACAATGGAGTAAGTTTTCTCGAGGCTGTCGGTGGATGAAGGCAATCGCTTTATGCATGCTATTTGCGCGCTATATTTTGTTGAAATTGTACAACCTCTCATAGAGCCAAGGAACTTGTAGATTTTGGTTCATTATATTCACACAGAAGCCTCAAATTCACGACATGAATGATCAATTCGAAGGGCCAAAACTCTACCTGAGGATGAGATACACATTGCATTAGCACTATATTAATGATATGCAACATGCGTTTATTGGCATGATTCTTTTGCCCACGCCATCTATTTGAATCATATATACTTTAAGATGGCTCAAAAGTATGTGGGGACAAACCGCACGTAACATAATACTACAGTTGCAGCAGATTTTTATACTTGTGTTGAACAAGTTGGCTGATCTACATAGTACGAGAACTCTTCTGTATGGTGATGGGCTAAAAGCAGGCAGGAGGAGGTGGGTCTTCTTCCCTCCAGGAAAACTTTTCGAACATTTCCCCGAGCAAGGGGTCAATCACAGGGGGGAGGTGTGCGATTCACGATCCATCCAAAAAACCCTTCCAGAGGGAAAGGGGGCAATCTTGCCTCCCTTTTTTACTTCAATGGCACCATGTCGTGCTCTCGGAGGGGGGGGCTGCCCAGATTGTCGAGGATTCGAACCTGCATCTCTCGCATCTTGTTATCGGAGCCTTCACGTCCTTCTCGCCAGGCTTTGTGGAAGGATGACAAGATGGGTTCCAGTAATATCTCATATAGTGAAATCTTGCCCTTACGTCAAATTTTAGTTAGGAAGCTGTGTATTCATCTGTACTACGTAAGTAACCAGTCGTGGGACTACAAGAGTAAAAGATTTCACTGCGCAAGTTTGGCATTGCGTCACTTTGCATTTGCTGAGCAAGGAGCGTTTAGAAGCGCTACTTGCCTAATGGAGTAGGTTTTTCCTGGATAGAGCAACCTCAGAGCAACCTAGCGGAGTCGTAGCTGTGACCATTACCTTAATAATGCGGTCATTAGTTTCAAGTACACGTGTCAAAACTTATACTGAATACAAAGCCTCTTAAGATGCCTGCAAACTTGGATATATGTACGTCCAGTAACTTCATTTTCCTCTCCTGCATGCATTCTTATGCGAATGGGTGAGCATCCCTTTCCAAGAGTGAATCAACATCTCGTTGATTTTTTTTTTTTGGCTACTTTCTGGCTATGCCACACCTGTCCCCTCAGCAGGTTAAAAACTCACCACTACATCCTCCCCATGCACTGGTCAGTCATAGTCATCAACTGGTGGCAAGAGCGATTGTTTGCTTGTACTACTTATATTGCATAACTTTGTGCGTTGCCATGAATCTGGCCCGTAGTATTCAAGGAGGTTGTGATAATCTGCAAGCTGCAAAGGAAAAGCCAGAGATGGGAGCCACATAGATTGGTACTGGACGTGCCCAGGCCTGCTGATTCTCGACTCTGCAGACGTACGTTAGAAGCATCTCAAGGAGCACCTGCATTTGAGCTCAGTGCCACATTCTTTCAGTGAAGCCAAGACCGAGCCCATCTAGTCCGTGCTATGAACAACGTCACTTCATTTAACGCATTACACTTGAAAGTATAGGTATGCATTAAAAGACATGCAACATAAAGTTACAAAGCCAACAGCTACTATTTTGACATAACAAGGGCTCCTTGTTATATAAACTCCCTCTATCATTATCATCGCTTTAAATAAGTTGGGTAATGCACAAAGGAAAACCGCTAAACAATAAGAAAAACAATAGTAGGAAAACAATGATGAGAATAAATAGTTCATTGCATGATAATGCACAGACACATGCAACCAAGTGCTACAAGTGGCGGTATCAGCAAGAGCCACCAACTCTCTCTAGCTCTCTATCTGGGGAAGTGAGTGTGTCGCTCTACGCCGCTTAACACAGAGTAGCTTGGACTTTGCAGAGACCTATCTCTTTGTAACATCAATCTAATCTCACTATGATAGTTATACGACTGCCTCTTGTGGGGGACTCTAACTCACGCGCTTAAGCAACAGCAACGCGAAGGTCTAATTGTATGCGGACATGATCGGCCGCCGGCTACACCTATGGCTGCTGGACCCTTAAAAGTTAAATTTCAAGAACTGTGAGAAAATTTTGCACCTGATTTGAACTATATGAACCTCCTAGCTGAAACCTCTGAGGCCAATCTGGTCTTTCTGTACCACTTTCGCTGTACCCCCTTCGACACACTTCCACCAGAACCTTTCACCTCAATTTGCATATCGTCGTGCATGGAGCTTAATTTACTAAAGTCGGCAACCCAGCCTCCCTTTCTGAAATCTCAATTCCTGGTCACCTTGATACACTGAACGATCGCATAAGTTAAAATCACCTGTTACCCTAAAGCCTGATCCTACTCGCAAGTCAATCACACTTTTAAGACGCCACACCCTTGGACCACATGTGTGGACAGGAGGGCGTGGGAGAGCTCCCACTTGGCGCCCTCTGCTGGCGCCACGTCATGAAATAGGCCGGCAGTTTCTAGGTTGGAACCAGGGTTGGGAGACGGGCTCTGGCATACATCGGGGCAAGACTTGCAGCCAGGGTTTAAGACGTGAAGATAGGTGCTATAGAGAGCTGGGCCTGCCTCGCTGGCGCTGCGGCCCGCCAGCCTGGCGGCAGCAACTGCGCTCCTATTGGCCGCCACTTCGAGCACGTACAGCTTGCCCTCCATGGCCGCCACAAAGTGATGACAGGTGTCCGTCACGCAGCCCGCCATCTCGGGCGGCGTCGCCAGCGGGGCGACGTGGTCCCACGTCCCGAGCGCCGGGTTGCGCTTGACCAGGACCGCCTGATTGGGGAAGATCTCGTCGACAGGTGGCGGCCTGTAAGTCGAGCACCTGCATGGCGCTGTTGGGGAAGCGCCACGTGGCCAGCTCCTGCGCATGCCACATGGCGGCTCTGCAGGCGGGCCGGCTAAGTTCCTCTCTGTGACTGAACCACGGGGTAGGGAGATGTCCATCCCCTGCTGAGCAGCAAAAGCGCCACCTGTTGCGCTGCCAGGCCCGCCAGGTGGCAAGCTGTTGCCAGCAGAGGCTGCTGTCACTGGCCCTGCATTAGAAGGTCCATCCCTCACCCAGCCTTGTGATGCCGACACGCCGCCATGTGGCAGGCTGCTACTGCCGCCATGGCCAGACAAGTTCAGGCTTGTGCCGCGTGGCAGCGCTGCGCGCACGCCACTTGGCAGCACGCGGCGCTCCACCGCGCAGATGCCGTACAGATCAGAGCCCACCACCGCAATCGATGCACCCAGGCTGCCCTTCTGGGGCCAGAAGTGCTCGACACTTGTCCACCTCTGCTTGGCCGTGTCAAGCACCTGAGCCTTCCTCGGGCCGAAGATAGACGGCGCCTGCAGAAGCCAACAGATGGCACGAGTTGCGTCAGTCAGCCAGTCAGTCAGTCAGACAGTTAGGCAGGCAGCCAGTCAGTCAGTCGGTCGGTCAGTTAGTCAGGCAGGCAGGCAGGCAAACAGGCAGGCTCCCATTGCCCCGGGGGCGCTTTTGCAAAGCGTGGGACTCCACGCAGCTTCGTCCACGGGCCGTGGCCACGTTGGCATAGGGCCTCACACGTCAGCGCATCCGCATACATCAACATGCGTCAGCCTACGTCAGCATACATCCGCACACATCGGCATGTGTCAGCATACGGACGTCCGCACATAAAACAGAGAGCACCTGAATTGTAGCCCAAGTTTTTCCCCCCCAGCTCACCAAAAGACCGCAGCGCGAGAAGAGGAAAAGCCGCACACAATTTCTTGGCATCCTTGGAAAGTAGTTACACTTGCAGAGAGACATGCACGCACCCACGCACAAGCGTACACAAACACACACAGACACACACACGCGCACAAGTACAAGCACACACATGTATACACCCTCGCACGCGCATACATGCACACACAATCAGACACCAGCACTCTCACACACATACTTACACATGCGCGCGCACTCGCCCACCATACACACATCACACAAAAGCACACCCGTGCATGCACACTGGTACGCACCTGCGGAACGACGTACACCAGGGGCCCCGCCGCCACGCACGACGACGCAAAGAAGGGCTCCGCCTCCAGGTGCGGCAGCGCCAGCGAGGCGCGAGTTGCGACGTCCAGAATCTCCGCGCTCTGCGCGAAGAACGTCGCCGCCACAAAGAAGCTCTTGCCGTCGCCGTTGCCCTCGCCCTCACCCTTGGCCCTGCCCTCTCTCCCGCCTGCGCGAGCACCTCCCCCCCAAGGAGAGCTTCCTAACCTTGCAGGCCTGCACATAGGGGATGTCGATGTCATGCTTACGTCGCCTTTGCTATGACTCGGGAGTGCCAGCGAGCCCATGCCAGCTGTCCCCGGCGCGTCGGCTGGCAGGGCGTCGCCACCTGTTGCATGGTGGTGGTTCGGAGTTGTGCCAGATGGCGCCAAGCAGGAGGCGCTGACGGGGCACACAATGCACCGGCGAATTGAGGGGGCCAGTCTCGCCACCCGGTCCCACCGCCAGGTCAGCGGATCAAACTGCCAGATGTCGCTGCTGTAGGACACCACGCGGCGAGACTTGTCAAGGAAGGAGCCCCCAAAGACGTACAGGTGGCGGCCGGAGGACACACACTGGTGGTCCTGGAAGTCAACGCACGCCTCCAGGACCTGACAAGTGGCGTTGCTGAAGGACGCCAGCAGCAGGAGAGGGATCCTGCGACCCAACCGCAGCCGCGGGTCCCAGAGTGCAAACATTAGCGCCAGCTGGCGCCTCGCCCAGCCGCCATTTTGACCGAGCGTGTTCCTCTCCACAAGCACCCCAAGCTCGGAATTCTGCTCTGCGTCAGAGCCTGGCAGAGAGACGCTCTCTGCTGCTGCCACCTGTCTGCTGGCCGTGCTGACTGCATTGCCCACCCCACCTTCTCCGCACACACCTGCCGACTCGCCGTCCACTGAGACACCTGTCAAGCTCTCCCTGTTCCTGGCGACACCTGTCAGTCCAGGAACTGCAGATATGCTCTGTCCGCCTAGTCCTTGACCCAGGTCGCTCGCCTTCGTGGAGGACCCCACTGCAGAGACACCTGGAATTTCCACACGTGGGACACCTGGCATCACGCTCTGCGCGGCACCTAGCGGCACGGCAGATGCGGGCGGGCCCCTCCCGTCGGCGCTGAGGTGGTCCGTTGCAGTGACGCCAAATGTCATCCACAGGATGGGCTCCTGGAGACGCTCTGTCTGACGCAGCGTATGGAGCTCCTCCCCGCTGAAGGCCTGCCAGGAGAGAAGGGAGGATCATGCGACAGGTGGCAACAGGGCGAGCACTCAGTACAGGGCTGCAGTCTGCCACTTGCCTCACTTGAAGAAAGGGGGGGAAAGCAGATCGATTCTTCTACAAGCATGCTGTTGATGTTTTGGGCAAGAGAGAAACAACTGACATAAGCGCGCAATGGTGGTCTATGTACAATTGACAGGTGTCCTCAGTTCAGCAGCTCGAGTTCAGAACGCGCTCAGGCGGGCTTCCAGCCTCCGCCAGGTGGCGAGACGGAGACACGGTTCAAAGCTCCGGCTGAAGGGTCAAAGCTGACTCAAGTCAACACAAGTCCGACCTTGGAACTGATCCCTATGAAACGGGCCACAGGCCTGAGGATGAAAGCTTACTGTCGCCAGTTTCTTAATTTTCAGGACAGCCCAAGAGGTTGCCCAAGAAAGTAGGGCAGAACAGGACAGGAGAAGCGGGAGAAAAGGGAAAGGAGCTTCTGGCTTGCATGCGAATTACGGCATTGCATCTGGACCAATCCTGATCAGCGCTTTTCAGAAAGAGCAGATATATGCGTCGGATTCATCCTTAAGAGTACGACAGGGGGGCCAAGAAACGCACGCAGCCTGGGCCTGTGTGCGTGGGTTGTGCGTGTGCGCACGCGCGTCTGTGTCTGTCTGTGTGGGGGTCTATTTATGTGTAAGCGTGTGTGCGTGCGTGTGGCTGGCTGGGGGTGTGCGCACATGCGCGCGCGCGTGTGNCGCTCTCTGCTGCTGCCACCTGTCTGCTGGCCGTGCTGACTGCATTGCCCACCCCACCTTCTCCGCACACACCTGCCGACTCGCCGTCCACTGAGACACCTGTCAAGCTCTCCCTGTTCCTGGCGACACCTGTCAGTCCAGGAACTGCAGATATGCTCTGTCCGCCTAGTCCTTGACCCAGGTCGCTCGCCTTCGTGGAGGACCCCACTGCAGAGACACCTGGAATTTCCACACGTGGGACACCTGGCATCACGCTCTGCGCGGCACCTAGCGGCACGGCAGATGCGGGCGGGCCCCTCCCGTCGGCGCTGAGGTGGTCCGTTGCAGTGACGCCAAATGTCATCCACAGGATGGGCTCCTGGAGACGCTCTGTCTGACGCAGCGTATGGAGCTCCTCCCCGCTGAAGGCCTGCCAGGAGAGAAGGGAGGATCATGCGACAGGTGGCAACAGGGCGAGCACTCAGTACAGGGCTGCAGTCTGCCACTTGCCTCACTTGAAGAAAGGGGGGGAAAGCAGATCGATTCTTCTACAAGCATGCTGTTGATGTTTTGGGCAAGAGAGAAACAACTGACATAAGCGCGCAATGGTGGTCTATGTACAATTGACAGGTGTCCTCAGTTCAGCAGCTCGAGTTCAGAACGCGCTCAGGCGGGCTTCCAGCCTCCGCCAGGTGGCGAGACGGAGACACGGTTCAAAGCTCCGGCTGAAGGGTCAAAGCTGACTCAAGTCAACACAAGTCCGACCTTGGAACTGATCCCTATGAAACGGGCCACAGGCCTGAGGATGAAAGCTTACTGTCGCCAGTTTCTTAATTTTCAGGACAGCCCAAGAGGTTGCCCAAGAAAGTAGGGCAGAACAGGACAGGAGAAGCGGGAGAAAAGGGAAAGGAGCTTCTGGCTTGCATGCGAATTACGGCATTGCATCTGGACCAATCCTGATCAGCGCTTTTCAGAAAGAGCAGATATATGCGTCGGATTCATCCTTAAGAGTACGACAGGGGGGCCAAGAAACGCACGCAGCCTGGGCCTGTGTGCGTGGGTTGTGCGTGTGCGCACGCGCGTCTGTGTCTGTCTGTGTGGGGGTCTATTTATGTGTAAGCGTGTGTGCGTGCGTGTGGCTGGCTGGGGGTGTGCGCACATGCGCGCGCGCGTGTGTCTGTACCTGTGTGCGTGCGTTAGCGCGCGTGTGTTTGTGTGTGAGAAAGAGGGAGAAAGAGGGGGAGAGAGAGGGGGGAGAGAGAGGGGGGGAAGGGGGGGGGGAGAGAGAGAATGAGGAAAAAAGAGAGATGGCCTTGTCTCGACATGACTTACTACCCACACAGCAAAATGAGCAAACTGCGTAACTGCGCGAACTGAGTAAACTGCGCAAGCTGAGCAAACTGAGCAAACTGCGCAAACTGAGCAGACTGAGCAAACTGCGCACGCACGGGTCAGTATGTGATGAGCCAGTCCCCCTACCATCTTCCACGCCTTGCAGACGGTCTTCATGCTCAGCTGCACCAAGAGGGGCACCCTTGCCAGGCAGATGACTGCCACGTCGTCAGGCAGGCCCGGGATGAGGGTCCACAGACCCTGCGAGTGCTCGCTGCCCTCCATAGCCAGTCCCGCTCCTCTCATGCGCAAGTCCTCCATGGCCGTTACCTCATCGATTGCTCACAGAGTCGACCCGTTTCGACCTTGAGTGGAGCGTTGAGGACGCTCACATATATCTTTAAATATTTCGAAGTATATAACTTAGCATATGTGTCAATTCACACACTGTATATCATTGCTTCCAGGTCTTGCTGCAATCTAAGCCCTCCCCAGGGAATGAACCCCACACGTTGAGCTCTAGCTCGTACTATCTCCTCCTTACGTAGTTGCACGAATACTAGGGGAGAAACTGCAGAACGAAGACGTCCCACATAGCGTAGCAGTTGACTCGGTCAACTCTATTGCTCAACTGATATCACGCACGGACAGCTTCGGGGTAATCCGCCTGCACTCTGCACTTCTGCACGAACATCCCTGTCCAAAGCAGAAAACCAGGCGGATCGTACACACCGCCACTCTGTTTCGCCAGTGGCAAGTTGTTCCGCACAGCATGCACTTCAACTTCCTCTCCTAGTCAGTGTTTCCGTACAGATAAATATACCTCCAGTCCCTCCCGATTGAGATTGACAAAGTTTAGGTTCAGAGCCCAGACTACTTAGTGAGTATGATGCCCCCAGTGGTAGGAAGATCCAGACTTCAGAATGACATATTACGTTTCAGACAATAAGTGAAAAAGAAGGTGTTCTTTCCGTCCCTTCTCGAACTTGACCTGTAAAACGCCTAGACATGCAAAACCTGCTTTCGGGCGCAGCGGTTGCACTTGAATATTTCATACCAGCAAGAAGATCAAGAATTTCGAAGAACTGAAGACCAAAGACTGCGTGGGACCATGTATTATGTATCCTCCTAGTGTAGCATTTCGCCCCGGTTTTCTCGAGTAGATTATCCTTTCCTGGTCTCACACCTCTACACGAGTACGCATTTGTTTAGAGCTGCTCATTATGGCTCGTCGTGTACCAGCTCACCACACCACAGGCTTCGGCCACTGGATTTTTTTGGCGAGCATTGCCCAGTACTTGTCGAAAGCGGACGAAAGCAGACGAAAGCAGTCGAAAGCAAACGAAAAGTCATAGGTACAGTATGTACTGGCTTGTACCGTCAACATGCAGATAAGTACACAGCTATAAGTAGTGCGTGTTATTTTGTGTACGAAAGCAACGAGACGATTGCGGGTAAGAATCACATATTTTCCTACTGTTCATTGATGTGTCGTCAACCCCTCGTGATGTTGCAGCACAACGCAGCTGACTTCCAGTCGGTTACAATGCAATATAGTAGATTACGCTGCGTAACAGCCTACAGATAGCTGGATCCTCTCCTGACAACTGCAAATCAGACGGATTAGGCTAGAATAGGCACGTCGATATCTTATGACGAAGATCTCATAAGCTGTCTCTATTAAGTTCCGCATAATCTAGTCACCAAACCATAATTGCTAAAGTTGAACTAAGTGGAACAAGCCACCTATTGCACAGCTAGTGAGTACAAAAATCCAAGACCAAGATTTTGTCGATGTCCATATCTAAGCCACAGTAGATTGTTTTTCACTGTACATTTGTAATGTCTCGAGCAGTCTCCCGTCAGTAGAATCTCAACGACGAACTACGGATGAGTACAGAAGTTGGAACATGGAATGTGTGACGAGTCACGACCAGGCCCCAGGATTCGAGATAAATTTTACGTTATTTGCTCTTCTGAATGTTTTAAAATCATGAAAAAATTTAGATTATGTCGAAAGAAATCCTGGTCATTGGAGCTGATGTCGCGCAAAACTTAATATTTTCCTTAAATAATTGTCGTGGGATATTATTACGCCATTGAAAAATCCTACCAAATTTTGTCGGATGTTCTCTAAATCCTGACCGTCACCTAGAGCAGGGCAGAGGATGTTTCCAAAATATTCCGAATCCGCGACTTCTGTCGAATCCTGGGGCTTGCACCCTGGGAATGGGCAATGGGTGGTATGCAGGCCCCAGGATTCGAGATAAATTTTATGTTATTTGCTTCTTTGGATGTTTTAAAATCCTGAAAAATCTTAGATTATGTCAAAATCCTGGGCATTAGGAGCCGATGTCGCGTAAAATCCTTGCCTCATCGATTTTAAGCGCAGTGTTCAATTCCGACGCAGTTCGGTATACGCAGTGCGGTATATGAATGCGGACAATTGAGTTTTGGCGCAACAACCTCGACAAAAGCGCCAATAGTTGTCTTACATTGACAATTATCACATCATATATGGTCGGGTATGTCACAGAGATGGCCATGGAATTGATTCTTGGTACAAAGTCGTTAGACCTGTTGAAATAAGTGACCAGACTCACCACAATTCGTCAATATTGAATTTCTTCACACAAACGCAAGAATTATTGAAAAAATCCTACCAAATTTTGTCGGATGTTCTCGAAACCCTGACCGTCGCCCAGAGCAGGCCAGTGGATGTTTCCGAAATTTCTCGAAATCCGCGACTTTTGTCGAATCCTGGGGCCTGGTGGTATGTGCCATTTCCTACTTTTTCAAAAGTATGCGAGGTATGCTGGGGCAAATCGCTCGACGAGGGCCGGCAAATAGTAGAACACTGTTTTCACCTCTAAAGTAGGCGCGCCGACTCAAAATAGGGTGGGATTCGGTCTGGGAGCCATTCCTTTCCCAAAAAGTAGGAGGCCCTGCCTTTGCAGGCACCTCGAGCCTCGAGCTCGGTCGAGCTTCACTATTGGACGCTTGAATTCAGTCTTTACAACGACAATCGTATTCTCGACACTCAGTTCCACCTTGTGCCTCGAGGTGATCGAATGCAAGTGACCTAACTTGTAGCCCAGAGTAACCTAACAACCATGGAAATTAGCCGCAAGCTTGTTCGTGCTTGGGTGTTCTAGTTTTTACTCTTACACCCGTTCTTTTGAATTCCTTTGTGATTGTATGATGTACTTACACGGTGCACATGGCACACTGTGCAAGGGTGTGCAGGGGTGAAGGCAGGGCTTTTGTCCACGTTGATTATTGGAAGATAGTGAGTGATGGGGCCTGGTATGTGCTCTCGACACCCCGGCTTTCGGCTTGAACGGCTATTGCAGGTGCCCCTTCTCTTCCTTCCCTCTCCTTTCCTCTATCTTTACTCTTTGGCTCTCTCCCTCTCTCTATCCCTTTCTCTTTCCCTCTCTCCCTCCCTCTCTTTCCCCCCCCCTCTCTCTCTCTCTCTCTCTCTCTCTCTCTCTCTCTCTCTCTCTCTCTCTCTCTCTCTCTCTCTCTCTCTCTCTGTGTGTGC
>WELA01009210.1:0-32146 GCA_009602735.1 Mesotaenium endlicherianum | reverse complement strand
TGTTGAGGACACTACTCAGCGAGTAGATGCCAATGCTGCTGCTGCATTTGCTAGACTACCACCCCAGAGTGTAGACTTGGGAGCATTGTTCGTTCAAATGCAGTCGCAAATGGCGACCATGTATCAGTCCCAACAGGAGGACAAAAGAATCATAATGTCTCTACTGCGAGACAGAGACCAACTGGGGTCTCAAACCACTAATGGTGGGGGGAGAGGGCGTAGTAAGCCCAAGCCGAAACCTCCCCAGGACTATGATCTTGAGGGAAACATGAAATATTACCTGATCAAGTTTCTCGCGGATGTTGAGCAGTGGCTGGAGAACTACCTAGAAATGCAAGATTTCGAGAAGGTCAGGCACACTAATGCGCTACTAAAAGGCAGTGCCGCAGACTGGTGGCTGTATTGGAAAGGAGAGCGTAAGGCTCGGCAACTCGGTGACCCTACGTGGGTAGAGTTTGTCGAGAAGTTGCATGAGAAGTTTGATGTCATCAACCAGCAGGAGAAAGCTATCTATGCAATGATCTCCTTAACACTGAAGCAGACCACTTCAGTTGCTGAGTTTACTCAAAAGTTTCACGAGAACATGATGAAGCAGCCAGACTTGCCAGAACGGTATAGGATAGTATACTTCAGGAATGGCTTGAAATTCTNGAAGTCTCTGGTCATTTTGCTGAGAAAAAGTATGAGAAACTGGCTGACTTGATCCAGGATGCTGATGCCTGGGATCAGCAGCAGTTCAATCACAAGCGCCAGAGTAATGCTTTGGTGTCTAAGATTGTCAAAAAGCCCCACGGTTCCTACAATGCAATTGAAGGAGACCAGGCTGAGGATGATCAGGGTGATGAATATGGGTATGAGTACAATGCTATGCAGTCTAGGGGGAGTGGTGGTTTCTCTCGAGACGGCTATGGAAGAGGTGGTGGTAGGACTAAGCCGAGACCAGCCTCAGCAAAATCGATTTGCTTCCATTGCCAGCAGCCAGGTCACTTCAGAGAGCAGTGTCCAGACAAGCACCTCCCAAAAGTTGAGAGAAAAGACCAGCCTTTAAAAGACAGCAACAGTCAGTAATCCAGTCTACTGACTGTGAGGATGCTAGAGATAGTGAGTTGTCACTAGCTGCCCTCGTAGCAGATATCATGGATCCTGCAGAACTGGATTCACTATGCATGCCTGACAACCAGATAAAGGAGACCATCAGCAATATAGACATCCAGAGAGTGCACACTCTGGATGCTCTTGTTCCACCTGATGTCCAACATTTCTTTGCTAAGTAAGGAGAACAATGCAAGTCAAGAAAAGACAGTCCCCCCAATCCTACTGCATTGCATGATTGCAGGTAGGAAGGTGAGGGCATTTGTTGACGGAGGGGCGTCACATACTTTTATCCACAAGGACTTAGTTAAGCGGCTAAGGCTGCCTACTGTCACCCAAGGGAATAGAAAAATATTCCTTGGAGATGCCTCAAGTATCCCGGGAGGAGTTATAACCAAGCCTATTGAGGTCCAGTTAGGTTCTGGCATTGCAGTTCTAACTGAAACGCTTACATTTGAGGTACTCAACACTGGCTTTTATGATCTCGTGCTAGGCAGGTCCTGGCTTAATAGACATCAAGCTGAAGTGTGTTGGAGCAGAGGTACAGTTGAAGTGAGAGGAGCCAGTGATGGGCAGACTAACTTGGCACCCACCAGTGCTCTTCCTCTTGTCCTGTGTGGATGGCAAATGAAGGAAAAGAAGAGGCTTCCAGAAGGATGCAAGTTGCTGAATGCAATGGAGTTCGTCAAAAGCTGGAACCAGAAGGAAGACAGAATGTTCTGTCTGCTGCTAAGAGAGGTACCTCCTCAACCTGAAGAAGTGGTGGAGAGAAAGGTACACCCTCCGGAGCACCCTACTGCTGCAAAAATTGTTGCTCAGTACACGGATGTATTTAATATGCCTCCTGGACTACCCCCTAAGAGGGAAGTAGATCATAGAATTGATTTATTATCAGGGAGTCAACCATCGTGGCAACGCACTTATGGCTTGTCTTATGTGGAGAGCGAGGAGCTGAAAACACAGATTGCAGAGCTTGAGGAAAATGAATATATTTTCCCCAGTAAATCACCTTACGGCGCACCCTTCCTATTTGTTAAGAAAAAGGACGGCAGTATGCGGATGTGTGTGGATTATAGAGCCCTGAACTGAATTACGGTAAAGATCAAGTATGCTTTACCCAGAATCGAGGACTTGCTTGATACCCTGTCTGGTGCTCAGGTGTTCAGTAAGATAGATCTCAAGAGTGGTTATCATCAAATCAGAATTGCTGAGGGGGATGAACACAAGACTGCCTTCTGCACACGATATGGACACTATGAGTTCAACGTGATGCCGTTTGGACTGACTAATGCTCCTGCGACCTTCATGGGTGCTATGAATGAGATTTTCAGGCCTTATTTGGATAAGTTTGTGCAATTTTTCTTGGATGATATTTTAATTTTCTCTAAAGATCAAGCTCAGCACGCTGAACACTTAAAGACAGTCATGGACATTCTGAGAAGAAATCAGTTATATGCTAAAATGAGCAAGTGTGATTTCTTTAAGGAAAGTATTGAATTCTTAGGCCACGTTGTCTGTAAAAAGGGCATCAGTGTGGATCCTAAGAAAGTCCAGACCATAAGGGACTGGCCAGTACCACAGTCGGCCTCCGAAGTTAGATCCTTCCTCGGGTTGGCTAACCACTATAGGAGATTTACTGAGAATCATTCTACCAAGGCCAGTAAACTGATTGACCTTACTAAGAAAGACATAGGGTATGTGTGGGGGGAAGAGCAGCAGGCTGCCTTCCAGACCCTTAAAGATGGCCTTTGTTCTGCCCCAGTGCTAGCCGTGTATGATCCCAGCAAACCCGTGCAGGTGCTCACTGATGCCTCTGACTTTGCCATGGGTGCTATTTAGTTGCAGCCTGCTGACAAGACCACAAAGGATGGTAAGGTACGGCAGGTGTGGCACCCTGTGTTGTACGAGCCTATGAAATTTAATCCAGCAGAGATTAATGATTCTGTGCATGAGAGCTGCTAGCTATGATTCATGTGCTCAAACAGTGGAGAGCATACTTACATGGTAAGGCTTTTAAGGTGATTACAGATCATCTAGCTCTGACTCACTTTCAGAAGAAGTCCAAGCTGTCGAGGAGGGAGAACCGCTGGAGCCAGATGCTGGAGCAGTTCCAAGTCCAGATTGACTACAACCAGGGAAGTTGAATCCTGCTGATGCACTCTCTAGAAGACCTGACTTGCAAGAAAAGAACTTTAGTCATCATGCTGTAGATAAGTCCTGGTGCACTCACTTCACTAAAGATGAAAAAGTCCTTCCTTGAACAACTTAGGAAAGCCTACCACTCTGACCCAACATTTGAGCCCAGCCGCACTACTGGTGTGTGTCGTGCTACTGCACTCGGGTATAAGCTTAAGGGAGGGATCTGGGTGACTGAAACCACTTCAGAAAGGCTGAAGCTGGTCATTCCTAATAATTTGGAAATAAGGTCTCTCTTACTGAGTCAAGCGCATGACAGTTTACTGGGTGGGCATTTGGGGCAGGCCAAAACTGTTGGCAAATTGGCAAAACATTAACATTGGGAGGGTTGCTCCGAGAGGTCTTGAAATATGTGACTTCCTGTGATCAGTGTCAAAGAAATAAGTCCAGGCACACACCAACGGGAGGTCTTTTGCAAACACTTCCCATCCCAACTTAACGCTGGGAAACTATATCCATGGACTGGGTGGTCACACTACCAAGAACAGCCAATGGGCATGATTCAATACTAGAAGTCGTGGATAAACTGACAAAAATGGTCATTTTTATCCCCACAACTGTCAAAGTGACTGCACTCGAAACAGCGAGGCAATTTTACAACCATGTAGTATGCCAACATGGGCTCCCCTCTAATATCATCTCAGATAGAGACTCAAAATTTACCTCTAAGTTCTGGAGAGCTTTAATGGGGTTAATGGGAGTCAAACAGTTGCTCAACACAGCTAACCACCCTCAGACTGATGGGCAGACTGAAAGAACTAACCAAGTTCTGCAGGAGGTGCTGAGAGCATATGATAACCAAAAACAAGATAATTGGGATGACCTGTTGCCTCAAATTCAGTTTGCGGTCAACAGCGCGGTGCACGCGTCAACGGGCAAGACTCCTTTTGAACTCAGCCTTGGTAGAGTCCCTAAGTCTCCTTTAGATGTGCTAGGGGAGTCTTTAACTCACCCTGAAGGGATTGACAATCCGGTCTCCCTCCAGTTAACTCAGGAGTTTGCTGACACCCTGTCAGAAGTCCAACAAAACCTGCACAAAGTCCAAGAAAACCAACAAAAATACGCTAATCAACACCGTCGGGCGCTGACATTTTCTAAGGGCGATTTAGTCAAACTGCATTCTCAGCACCTGTACCTCCCTGGTGTGGTCAAGAAAAAGCTTGGCCCTGTCTAGGTCGGTCCCTATTCGGTGGTGCGTCGTGTCGGTCACAATGCTTACAAACTGAACATGTCAGCCGAATACAAAGGTCACCCGGTCTTTAATGTCTCCTTCCTGGAACCATACATCAAAGGTGATATACTGTTCACAGGTCGGTTACCTGTCCAACCGGGACCTGTCCCCGCTGTTCGGGACGGCGACCGTGAGGAATATGAGGTTGAGGAGATTTTAGACGCGCGCTCGGTCCGTTGATCGTCTAAATATGTCATGAAGTACCTCATTCGATGGAAGGGTTACGATGCCTCTGGGGACACTTGGGAGTTTAAGGACCACTTGACCAATGCCAAAGGGGCGTTGACACGGTTCCACCTTCGGGCGGCTGGAGCACCTCCCTAACAGTCATTTCAGTTGATACAGGAAGGTGACAGGAGGTCCTGTCTCCATTTAAGTTGGAGGGGAAAATATATGACAGTTAGTGTGCGAGAGTGAGAAAGGGACGGTTATGTGAATCCTAAGTGTTAGCATAGTGACATAGGGGACAGCGCGGCCCACATAAAGCACCTTTGGCTGAACGAAAAAAGGCCTCGCACAACAATACATCACTTAACCCACCTGAAAACACATTCATACGTTTATGTCTAGCGCACCGCAACTACGTCAACTCCTAGCAATCACCCTGTAAGGTAAACGGGAACGAATATACCATATTTATACGAACTTACACCCTTCCTGCAACTCCTATGACAAAGGTCGATTCCTACTAACTTGTGCCTTGGTTACATGTGCAGAATGGCTCCCACCACACAAAAGGAGGACGAAAGCGCAAGGCGGAAGAAGCCAGGAGGACAATGGAGCAATACCAGAAGGAGCTGGCGGCGACGTCCCTCACCAGGAGAGAACAGGAAAGGGTCCGTAAACAACAAGAGGCGGCAGAAGAATGTAATGAATCTTGCTTATTCAAGATTAATATATTTCATTTAAATATAAAAGATCAGAGATAGGTGGAAGCGTGTGAAATCAGGGAGCGATCTTCGCCCTTATAATGAATTCCGTTTACTCATCTTGACCCTTGACTCACTTATCGTAATGTGCCATAGTTGCACACGAATACAAGGCACAAGAAAGAGGCGAGCTTGAGGACTAGAGCTTCTCCTTTAGAAACTCATGACCTCTTGCCTACCAGGCATACAAGCATGTGTAAGCACATACACAACATCAGGGGACTGAATAGCAAAGGCGCTCTCATTCATTTGACCATAAAGTAGCTCAAACACATCCCACTGACTTAGGTGCAAAAACCATGGAATCTGTCCGCTGTGTGACCCAAAATGTCAGAGGGCATAACTCTGTCAATACTACTCCAAATTGAGAAAACTTAGCGGAAACGGATGCATCTTGACGAGACCTTTCCGAAAAGTCCTAGTTTGCTCCATTTGGAGCGCAAACAAAGCAACCATGTCAATTTCCGTGAAGGCTAGTCATTAGAACGAACCCAAAAAGTGCACACATCACTTGCAAGTAGAAATCCGACTGTAAAGCCTACTGTCCAGAATCCGGGACCACGAGATCCCAGCCTGCTATGTACCTAGTGACCACTTGGTTGACCACGGCGCAAGGTGCGCCGTTTCGTGGGAAACCCGTTAAGTTGGGACCCACGGATCTAGGTATAACGACCATATTAATTGGTCGGTTGACTGAAGTCCTAACTGCTCAGTTGGCTGACGACGGCTCCGCCCACCCAGGAGTTAACCACATTGGTAGGACATCGGTTTACCGAATCTCAGTCGACCTCCCGACATCCAATATACTACGGTCACATGTGCCAATATACAAATAACAATCTAAATGACTATGTCTATCCTCAGCGTACTGAAGCTAAGTATATTGACTAATATCGAGCGAGCTTACTATATGTCAACCTACTGATATTATATCCTATACATAACTGATATATAAATCTCAGCAAACTACACTATGATACAAAAGTTATCCTGCTAACCTTTTCAACAAAGTCAGCAAACTACACTACGGTACAAAAGTCATCCTGCTGACCTTTTTGACAAAGTAAGTAAAACTTGCATTACATCGACATACATTCATTTAGATGAACTCGCACATGTGAGTATATAGACATAATACTTATTTAGTGTTATATTTATATATGCAATTAATTAAATAAATAATGAATTGATTCATTACAATCTCCCCAACTTAAATCGTTGTCGCCTCGACAACACTCAGCATATGATACTTTTATTTAATAATACACTTCAGTCAACTAGGTGAAGCAAAGCAAGCAAACAAAACACGAGCATGATATATTCACCTACCCAGTGCAAGTAAAAATCCATCACAACAAATTGTCATGCAAGCAACCATCTGACTTCACAATCATTAACTGAAGACATGCATGGACTTACCCCTACTCACAATAGTCCTTCCGGTTGAAAGACATAGTAGAGCACCTCACACCATGCAAACCACACCCAAATTGAACAGCCTCCTTTTGAGGTCAAACAATGAAAGAGTGTTATTAAAGCTCAGCGTATTGAACTAAGCCTTTTCTCCTTCTCTTGGTCTTCAACTCCTGCCGTGCTCACACCTTGAAAGCTCTTCACAAGCAATTTCTTGTGACTTAGGCACCTGCAAAAAGAGAGACCAACTGGTTTGATGGCATTGAATGCCCTCACAAGAAGAGTAACATCAGGTTAATGAGCCAATGAAAATTTTAAATTTTAACCACATTTTCAGAACAATCTAAGTTCAAAGAAACATATGGTTTTGAGCAATACGTTGGTCACCTCAAGCAATTCCCTGATGTGCCATGCATCATTGCTACCCAATCCAACTTACGGCAATGTACTTACTCAATTAGTACGTACACTTGCTCCAACAGTGTACCGCAACTCACAGTTTACACCAGTCAGTCACTGATGCTCCTGATATTAATGCAGTACATACATAGAACGTGGCAGTGTATGACTCAGTTAGTACATACACTTGCTGCTGAGTATGCAGGTAAGCACAGCTTACTGAATACTCCTAATACACGTCCCATCTCCCTCTCCCCAAATTAAATAGCTGTCGACCCGACAGCTTTAACCACATAAGCACACCAAAAAGTGCCTACAACTCCGCATCATAGGAACCACACAGAGTGACAGTCACAGAGGATTGCGGAGGTACGAGTGGGTGGAGGAGAATCAACAAAGGAATACCGAGAAGAGGACACAAAGTGCAAACACCCAAGTAAGCAAAAAAACAAAAAAAACGAAAGAAAGTCCCCCCCTCCCAAAAAAAAAAAAGTCCATTTCTCAAAATTTGATCAATGACCGAAGTGGCACAGGGAAGAGTGTACTGCCATTCAGACCCTCTCACCACAAAGCTCTATCCATGAAGAACCCAAACTCAAGCCAGCGTATTACATCTCTCCATTCGAGAGTGTAGATAGCTTGCTATGAGATGAAGACAACCGGCCCTATTAGCAAGTTTATCCATACCAAGAAGTAGCTCAGTTAGCTGACTCTACCAATGCTTACATACAATGACTCATACTGGTCATTCCTAGCAAGACATACACCAAAATGACAACCACCCAATGGTGAGAGTCAACAATCAAAGAGAAGAAGGACCAAAAACAACCAACTATCCTCGTTCTGATGTTTCAAGATACTCCTTCCTTCAGGCCTTACTGCCTGAAGTTGCCCAGAGGACAGGTGGGGATGCGTCACGTGGCAACGTCCAGCATGCCAACTCCTCGGCCTCTCTCGACCTGTATGCACCATCGCTTCACACTCTGCTTGCTGGTCTCAGTCTGTCGAACAGACAACAAACAAGTGTGTAAGTTGCCTTCAATGAGCTTAAGCTACGCGTGGCAAACACCACACCCTAGCTGCATCAGTCCACTCAAGATGTGATGACTCCATCTTACATAGTTCCCGGGAGGGTAAGGCAAACATTGGGATCACAAAGACTCAACCAATGACAATGGGCAAACGCAGTATAGCTCAAAACCGAGTTCCTCTCTAAAGGCACATACATGGCACCTATTGTAATTGCAGCAAGCACCTAGCAAGCCAATGACAACAGCGTGCATAGATCCCTGGTAAGACTTTCGCACTGTAACCCCAAGCTAGCAAGAAGAATGTTTGTGCATCGGACTGAACAAGATCATTCAAGCCATGCATTGCGAGAACGTCTATAATGTCGATGGTCTCTTCTGTCTTTACTTAGGTGTGCATAGTGAATCTATCACAGCAGGGCCCATTTTACACCTGCTCTACAGTATGCTAACGGCGATCCACTACCTCTAGCACCCGAGATTCAAATTCCATGCACCTGACGCATATACAAATGCATCTTGCATGCTACCTAGCAAGCTCCGTTAGCTGCGAGGCCGGCAGAAACTTAGCACACTGCTATTATGCCCAGATGGTCCCTATGACGAAGACACAAACCTCCTTACACTTGACCAAGTGTACAGGTGGCATCCAAATAGCCAACTGGACCTAAGGCAAGTAGTTAAACCCCCTCTAGTATCCACGTTGACTTTCCGTACGTCAGCCAACACACCGTACAGACCTAAGTCTCGATATGCTCATCTTATATGATTATCTCGCTAGCTCCTACGAGCCACAATCCCACAGTAAGACATGTCACGCTCCAAGCGTGGCGACACCAAGAGCTCGTTCAGCTCAAGCACTCAATGTACTCATTCATCGCGGCTGCTCTCGGACACTTAACCTTTAATAAGTCATGCAAACTAAAGAGAGTTAAAGGAAAGTCCTCGCGTCCATAAACCCAAGCCCTTAAACCCTTTAACCACATTAGGTCAAATAATCCAACAGACTGACTTAACCTAAGTTAGCAATCACATAAGATCCGCATCCAAAAAAAACCTCTGCACACTGACTAGACTTATCTTAAGCTTAAACCCCAAGCTCCTACGATCCCATCAAGTACCACCAAAGCACCGTCTCACACATAGCATTCAAGCACACGGCACATACCCTAAACCTTCCAGCCCACGTCAATGTGGCAAACGAGAGGAGCACACAATGACACAGCCATGGTTGGGAATAGAGGGTATCTGTAGGATGCCATTGTTGCTGTGGAAGTCTCTTCTCATAGAAGTTGCAGCATGCTGAAGCTTGTGGACGACGTAGTGCACTTGGACCGTGGCGACGAAAATCTGTCGTAATCCATACTTGGGAACTTAAGTTAGTAAATCATGTGTGCACGCACTGTCTCAACACATGCAGCCATACCCAAGCTCCCTCAACCTAGCTACCACACACATAATGAGAGAGGTTCCTCTCTTGCAAAGCAACAAGCTTAAACCCGAAGGGTTAGCACAACAGACTAACAAGTCCTCTAGCACCGCTAGAGTGCACACCCCTCTCTATACTAGCCGTGGATTGCATATAACAACACACAACGACTATGATCAAGTGAGGTAAATGAGTCATATCCAACTTGCTATGATGCAACTCCCTTGAGGCTGCCCTTGATGCTTGCAGACACCTCGTCCATCAAGCCTCCACTTTAGGCTTCTCCATGCGTGGATCTGTACACAAGAAGTTAGGAAAGTCAAGTTAGTATGCCGCATAGTACATTGAGCCCGAAGATACACTAGGTGAGCAAGTGGAAGGATCCTGGACAGGATGTGCAATGCTCTACATCATACACTTCCCCAAGCTCAACCTAGACTCATCATACCACACAAGTAAGCGTCACACACTTACCTCCTGAGACAAAGAAGACGAGCACGGACATTCAAGAAGGACTTAGCTCCGATACCACTGTAATGAATCTTGCTTATTCAAGATTAATATATTTCATTTAAATATAAAAGATCAGAGATAGGTGGAAGCGTGTGAAATCAGGGAGCGATCTTCGCCCTTATAATGAATTCCGTTTACTCATCTTGACCCTTGACTCACTTATCGTAATGTGCCATAGTTGCACACGAATACAAGGCACAAGAAAGAGGCGAGCTTGAGGACTAGAGCTTCTCCTTTAGAAACTCATGACCTCTTGCCTACCAGGCATACAAGCATGTGTAAGCACATACACAACATCAGGGGACTGAATAGCAAAGGCGCTCTCATTCATTTGACCATAAAGTAGCTCAAACACATCCCACTGACTTAGGTGCAAAAACCATGGAATCTGTCCGCTGTGTGACCCCAAAATGTCAGAGGGCATAACTCTGTCAATACTACTCCAAATTGAGCAAACTCAGCGGAAACGGATGCATCTTGACGAGACCTTTCCAAAAAGTCCTAGTTTGCTCCATTTGCAGCGCAAACAAAGCAGCCATGTCAATTTCAGTGAAGGCTAGTCATTAGAACGAACCCAAAAAGTGCACACATCACTTGCAAGTAGAAATCCGACTATAAAGCCTACTGTCCAGAATCCGGGACCACGAGATCCCAGCCTGCTATGTACCTAGTGACCACCTGGTTGACCACGGCGCAAGGTGCGCCGTTTCGTGGGAAACCCGTTAAGTTGGGACCCACGGATCTAGGTATAACGACCATATTAATTGGTCGGTTGACTGAAGTCCTAACTGCTCAGTTGGCTGACGACGGCTCCGCCCACCCAGGATTTAACCACATTGGTAGGACATCGGTTTACCGAATCTCAGTCGACCTCCCGACATCCAATATACTACGGTCACATGTGCCAATCTACAAATAACAATCTAAATGAATATGTCTATCCTCAGCGTACTGAAGCTAAGTATATTGACTAATATCGAGCGAGCTTAATATATGTCAACCTACTGATATTATATCCTATACATAACTGATATATAAATCTCAGCAAACTACACTATGATACAAAAGTCATCCTGCTAACCTTTTCAACAAAGTCAGCAAACTACACTACGGTACAAAAGTCATCCTGCTGACCTTTTTGACAAAGTAAGTAAAACTCGCATTACATCGACATACATTCATTTAGATGAACTCGCACATGTGAGTATATAGACATAATACTTATTTTGTGTTATATTTATATATGCAATTAATTGAATAAATAATGAATTGATTCATTACAAAGAAGCACAGAATAAGAAGGATCAGGAAGCGGAAAACCTCAGGAAAGCTGAGGAGGAGAGACAGAAGAAACAACAAGAAGAAGCGGCAGCGGCAGAGGAGGAGAGAAGGAAAAATGCTGAAGCGGATAGGCAGAAGAGCTTGGCCACTTACAGGTATACTGTGGTGGGTGGCCAAAACTTTGATAACCTGAAGGAAGCATTGCTGGCAGCCCAGGAGATCAACAAGCTAGAACAGACAACACTGCTACAGAGAGAAGGAACTGCAGCACTGGATAGGTACATTGAGACACACACTGGTGTGGTCCTCTACGAGGATTATGCCAAGATGGTGGGCTATACAGCAGAACAGGCCCAGTACCTTGCTGATGATTCAGAGAACAAGCCAGTCCCAATACCGAGAATAGTGGGAGATCAGAGACTCATCAGGATGGTGAGCATGCGGCCCGATAGCTTTAAGGATACGGTATTCTACCTCACACTATTGCCAGCTTACAATGAAGTTGAGAGAAGGAGCTGGGAGTACTTGGCCAAGGAAGCAGGACAGCAGATGTTCTCTCCCCACTGGTTCCCATGTAAACTGAGAAAGGCTGAGCATGGACCCGAGTACTACCAGCAGCCAACAGACTGGAGGTGGATGACCGTCACAAACAAAAAGCAGGAGTGTGACCGAGCCCAACCATACGATTTCCACTATGGCCTAGACGGCTACCTCATCCTGCCACCTCACATTGCCTCTTGGGACCCCAGGCTGAATGGCTGCCTGAGCAATATGAATGCAGAGACCAAAGAGCACAGGAGGAGGGGGAGAGACTACTTCTCTACGGGAAAGCATGCCTTCGTCAAATGGGCGAAGAATGCAGGCCGGATAGATATCAGCAGGCTGAAGGCCAAGTAACCTCCAGCGCGCCCTAAGAAAGGGAGGTCAGTAGACTACTCCATGTCTACCAGGGAGCAGGACGACCTAGTGGACGAGGCTCCTACTCTCTGAGGAGGAGGATGAGGAGGAGGAAGGAGAATAACAAGGCAGAGGAGAAGCATCAGGAGCTGGTACTTAAGAGACCCAGGGGCAGGCAGGGGCACTTCCTAAGGAACCAAGATCAGGTATATGGAATGTGATCCCGGTCATGGAGGCAACTGGACCCCGCACTCGCTCCCCCAGCCCACCTGCCCAAGCAGGGGAAGAAGCTGATTTGACTGTACTTGGCAGCAGACACAGGCAAAAATCCCCAGAGAACAGGGGTGCCAGAGGAGGGCCACGCGGGTGGGCCTGAGGTATGCCGGCCTCCCCCTTCGCTCAGGGACATGTACCTCTTGCCACTGAATTTCAACATCCTACTAAAATGCCTGTCTATGTGGGGATCAACACCCAAGTGGGTGAAGAGCAGGCTACCATCCTTCGTTCTCCTCGAGATCCAACTTTAGAACAAACGGGGTTCTTTAAAAGGCCAGCTGACAGACCTAGAGGGCTGTCCAGATCTAGGTCCAGATCTCAGTCTCTTGATCCTGAAGCCCCAGGAACACCCCCCTAGGCGACAGGCTGAAGAGGCAGTAAGGGGGGGAGGCTGGTCAGGTTCAGTTCGCTGACCAAAGACTTCTGCAGTTTAATGTTGTCGAGGCGACAACAAATTAAGTTGGAGGGATTGTAATGAATCAGTATATTAGTAGATATATGTTTATTTAAATGTGATAGTTAATTAAGTTCAGCCTGCTGAACTCTAGTTAATATTAAGTCTGCTAGACTTCATATTTAATATCAGTTTAGTGACTCAGCCAGAAGCAGCAGGCTGAAGTCAGCTTAAGTCAGCTTGCTGACACATTCTTTGACAGCCAGCTAACTTTCGTACTCGGTAGCAGCGAACTGCCTCGATATGCATCTAAGTGTGATATGCTAGAGGAATGGCCAGATGACATCCCTATGATGGATGGCTATTCGGAATGATGGGAGATGGCGGTGGATTTGGTTAACCGAGGTCCTACCAACGTGGTTAACTCCCGGGTAGGCGGTGCCATCGCACTGGCCGTTGAACAGTAAACTCATTCCATGTACATATGCTAGGCATTGCTCTCAAGTTCGGCATTCGAAAACGAGGCCAACTCTCTTGTACAGCTTACTGAGAGAGATCTGAATCCAAGGCGAGAAGCCACTGATACGCACTGTCTTCTAACCTTGCTTCTGTATGAGTTTACTGATTTGCATTATTGATGCTAGTTTACTCGCATTCGACTGACGAGTATTATCCACTGCTGGTATGTTGTCCTTTGCCGTTAAACCAGTTAACGGAAACACCATAAAGATTACTTGCTGATATAAAGATCTTTATTAATTGTTAATCGCCTATTTGGTAAGTCGATTCATTTCAGACCGTGATCGTGCCATCGGTGCTCCGCCCGGCGGTCTGGCCGCACAACGTAGTGAGGGATGCCCCCCCTTGACTAGGAATAGTAATTGCAGCCGCCGGATCTGCGCTGGTTGTGCCGGACTGCGTGAGCGCGCCACGTGGAAGGACGTGTGCGCAGCTGGCGTGCGCAGCTGCTGCTGTGGCTGGCAGGCTACGATCCCGTAGCTGGCTGCCCGGCAAGCCTCGCGCCACCGTGTGCGGCGTGAGTGTACGCGTGAGTGTGCAAGTGTGCGCGTGGCTGACGACGGGAGCGGCACGGCCTGCCGGACACATGGCAAGTGTCGGCGCTTGCTGGATTCCTGCTGCTTGCAGCAGCCAGCAGGGGGCGATAATCCCGGCGTTGCCGGCTGGTGCGTAGATCTGCGCATGGGCTGGCGACGCATAGAGCGAGGGGCGCTGCAGCCGTGTGTGCTACAATCGTGGTACTCAGCTGGTGAGCGCGCCCCGTCGCGACAGCTGTCGCTGCACAGACTGCCGAAGGCACTGCTGGCGTCAGCAGGGCGGCACAGGCCAGCGGGGCTGCTGGAGCCTGCGGCTGTGTTGGCGTGTGTGCCGGACCGTCAAGGGGTGCGTCGGGAGCTGCAGCATCTGTGGCGCAGGGTAGCAGGACTGCGTGAGTTTGCAGCCTGCCATCTGGCAGCCCGACCGGACAAGTGCAGTGGCTGCTGACGGACATCAGCGCAGAGTGCGCAGGTCTGGCAGAAGCGTCTGCGCAGACGTCTGCGGCACTGGTCGCCGTAGCTCTGTCAAGGGGCGGGCGCGTGCGAGGCTGCAGCACTGCTGTAGCGCCAGGTGCCAGCCTTTGGAGCTGCCACGTGTCGGCGTCGTGAAAGTGCGCAGGGGCTGCGCAGATGCCATCTGTCGGAGTTGGAGCGTCGGACGGCGGGACGCGTGCGAAGAGGGCTCCGCACACGTCGTAACTGTCGGTGGCGACGAGACCTCGGAGTCTGGCGATCTCGGCATTGGCCTCTACGAGGGTGTTGTTGACGTCGTCAAAATTGTAGTAATCGACTTCGGGAGTCAGTGCGGCGTCCATCGTGGCCGTGGCTGCCGTCATCGAGGGGCGTCCACCCGTTCAAGGGTTACGCATGCCCCAAAGTCCTGCTGCGGGCGCAAGGCCATCACGAGCGCGTCCGTTCTCTTTGTCGCGCTTCTTCTGCAGGCATACGATTTGCAGGTGGCCGACCTTGCCACAGTAGGTACAGTCACCGGGCTTGCCATTCTGCGCAATAGTGCAGTTCTGGCGAGAGTGGCCCGTCTTCCCGCAAGACCAACAGGGGTCGCTCGTCGTGGCGGCCATGAAAATGCGGCCACGCGGAGCCCCGCGCTGCTGGGTCTGCTGGGGCAGCTGAGAGCGCTGGGGCTGCTGCTGCTGCTGAAGCTGGCGAGCCGGAGCTGGGCGCATCGTCGTGGATGGCAGCACCAAAGACTCCTGGCGTACGCCCGTGGATGCAAGGCCTACACGGTCGCTAATGTTGCTCCGTGCGGCGGCCAAGCTCTGCTTCTCGACTGAGAGGTAAGCGTCCTCCAGCGAGTACTCGGAGCCGATGTGGTAGATGAGAGGAGCCATGGCTCGCTCCCTCAAACGTCGCTCTACGGCGCGCAAGAAGATCTTTGCTGCCTCCCGGTCAGTGACGGTGCCAACGTCTCGGCGAAGGTGCGTCAAGCGGCGGTACATCATGCGGATCGTCTCATTCTTGCGGCAGAAGAAGTGGTGCAGCTTGTACACCTTCTCTTTGGTCGCGGCCTGGAACTCCTTCCTGAGGACGTCGCAGAAGGCCTTGATGGGATCAGCAAGGGGGGTCTCCACTGGGGGTTTCCCCACAGGCTCTGTGCATGCGTAGATCTCGTCACCTTTCTCACAGAATGTGTCACGGGCCTCGTAGAGGAGATAGCGCATGAGCGTATAGAACACGTCGCGCTTAGTGAGCGCGGGCGTCTTAAGCCTTGCGGTCACGAACTCAGCCTCAAACTCTGAGATTGTGTCGTCCAGATCACAGAATCCTGGCCTGCCGCTAAAGCGGAAGAGGGAGGACCTGTCAGTCTTGACCTCGTGGTCACCTGCCATGGAATACCAGGAATCGTGGTGAGCCCACTAGGAAGACGGCTCAGGGACAATTACAGGAAGCACGAGTGCCGGCTGCTCCCCTTCAGAGGGTTCAGTGACAGTACTGAGATCGGAGTCTGAGTCTTCTCCACTAACCCCTTTGTAGTAAGGCTAGTAAGCACGTCCACTGCGGGTAGGCATACGCTGAAGATTCTAATTGCGTGCAGGCAAAGAGAGATCTTTTTAGAAGTAAGGAGTGTGTACTCTCCAGAGTGAGCACCTCAAGACTGTAATCTGGTAGGAAAACAACTAATGAAGTCTGGCCCAAAAGATCACTGGAAGCACATCACGATCTTCAAGAGTAGTCCTATGGCAGGGGGTATAAGCTGTGACTTTGCTCACCACTTGTGAAGTTCTTCTAGTGATTGGAAGCCAGCAAGGCTTGCTCTTCACAAGAGAGAGACTAAGTGGTCCTGAAAATACAAGAGATAAAAGTGTAAGCTTTACTGATAATCTATGTGACTTACAACTGGCATAATGGGACTTCTAAATAGATGTTCCTATGGGGACATCTCTAGCACTTATAATCCTGGAAACCCGGCGTCGTGTGCGGCGGATCCAATGCATGTAGTCACTCTAGGAGGCTCTCCTTTGTCCACTAATGTGTACAAGGCATGTACTAGCACTCCTATAGGCTAAGCATAACTCAAACCAATCAAAGCAAAGCACGTAAAATATGCTAAGTGTCTCTCATTGGTGGAGCTTACCTTGGGTAGTTCTACCTAGATAGCGCCTCAAAAGTGAATCTGGAACTTGAGGAAGCTTCCTCTAGGAGTAGGTGATGCAGTCACCAAGTTATAGCCTCAATGATGCACTTAAACTATGGAAATGCAAGACTCATGTAGTCTAAAGGGCTCGCGGATTTGTGCGCACAAAGCTAGGGGTCCTTGGGGTCACGAATAGTCAACATTGTCACCTTTGGGTGCATGGAGTCACAAATTGGCCATTTGGTGTGGTTTCGCTAGGTGCCGAAAGGAGTGCGGACTAGATCGCGTCTATCTTGCTCGATAATTAACCAACTGACGCGAAAACCGGTGCCATTCGGAAGATGCTTCGACGCGCTACACTTTGGTGACTCGGAAATCTACAGAAGGTCAACATATGGATGCATAAAGTCAATGCAAAGTTGGTCTTCCTAGGTTGATGGTTCACGCACGTAGAGCTTGGTTAGAACGTCAACCTCGACTTAACAAATCATGACACTAATAACTTGGAAATAATGTCCCTTTTACTGAGTCAAGCACGTGATACTTTACTGGGTGGACATTTGGGGCAGGCCAAAACTGTTGGCAAACTGGCAAAACATTATCATTGGGAAAAATTACCTTGGGAGGTCTTGAAATATGTTAAGTCCTGTGATCAGTGTCAAAGAAATAAGTCTAGAGACACACCAACGGGGGGGGTCTCTTACAACCGCTGCCTATCCCAGCTGGACGCTGGGAAACAATATCCATGGACTGGGTGGTAACACTGCCACAAACTGCCAATGGGCATGATTCGATACTGGTAGTCGTGGATAAATTGACAAAAATGGTCATTTTCATCCCCACAACTGTCAAAGTAACTGCACTCGAAACAGCGAGACAGTTTTACAACTATGTAGTATGCCAACATGGGCTACCCTCTAATATCATCTCAGACAGAGACTCAAAATTTACCTCCAAATTTTGGAGAGCTTTAATGGGGTTAATAGGAGTCAAACAGTTGCTCAGCACAGCAAACCACCCTCAGATTGATGGGCAGACTGAAAGAACTAACCGAGTTCTGCAAGAGGTGCTGAGAGCATATATTAACCAAAAGCAAGACAATTGGGATGACCTGTTGCCTCAAATCCAGTTTGCAGTCAACAGTGCGGTGCACGCGTCAACGGGCAAGACTCCTTTTGAACTCAGCCTGGGTAGAGTTCCTAAGTCTCCTTTAGATGTACTGGGGGAGTCTTTAACTTGCCCTGAAGGGATTGACAACCCGGTCTCCCTCCAGTTAACTCAGGAGTTTGCTGACACCCTGTCAGATTTCCAACAAAACCTGCACAAAGCCCTGGAAAACCAACAAAAATACGCTACCCTGCACCGTCAAGAGCTGACATTTTCTAAGGGCGATTTGGTCAAACTACATTCTCAGCACCTGTACCTGCCTGGTGTGGTCAAGAAAAAGCTTGGTCCTGTCTGGGTTGGTCCATATTCGGTGGTGCGCCGTGTTGGTCAGAATGGTTACAAACAGAACATGTCAGCAGAATACAAGGGTCACCCAGTCTTTAATGTCTCCTTCCTAGAACCATACATTAAAGGTGACACACTGTTCACAAGTCGGTTATGTGTCCAACCGGGACCGGTCCCCGCTGTCCGGGATGGTGACCCTGAGGAATATGAGATCGAGGAGATTTTAGACGCTCGCTCTGTCCGTCGATCCTCTAAATATGTCATGAAGTACCTGGTCAGATGAAAGGGTTACGATGCCTCTGGGAACATTTGGGAATTTAAAGACCAATTGACCAATGCCAAAGGGGCGTTGAAACGGTTCCACCTTCGGTCGGCTGGCACCCTGCCCTAACTGTCATTTCAGTGGACATGGACAGGTGACAGGAGAACCTGTCTCCATATAAGTCGGAGGGGAATGTGACAGTTAGTGACAAATAGTGACAGTTGTGACAGGCAGCCCACCTTTAAAGTTATGTTGGAGGGAGTCTGTTCCATTTCGGGATCAGCCAGGCAAATTCTATAACCATTCTACACACTCAACCTGCGCTCATACTCACTTTTTCTCTCTAACTAAATTCTCTCTTATACTCACTCACACAAGATACTACACTCTAGGGACTTCTCCCATCACGTTCTTCTTAACCACGGGCACTCAGAAGCGGCAAAGTATCAGGACTTCACTGACTGCATTGTGTTTATGATTGAGCAGGATGACTTAGAAGTCGGAACTTAAGAGGAAGAGAAGAGTGGAAGAGGCACACGCAGAATACCTGCAATTTCGTGGCGACATCGAATCATTCTCCACCTCCGCTTGGGAATCACAACGACTCCAACAACAGCGGGAGGCACAAAAGAAGAAATAGGAGGAGGAGCAGGCCAGGCTGAGGCAGGAAAAACTGGAGAGAAAAGCTGCAGAGGAGGCAAAGAAGGCGGAAAAAAAGAGGCAGGTTGAGGAGAGGCGGAAGCAGCAGGCTGACAAAGAAGAACAGAGGAGAATCAGCAGCTACCGCTACACAGTGCTGGGCAAGGGCTTTGATCTACTGGAGGAGGCCTTCAAGTTTGCCCAGAGCAGTCGCAGTGAGGCACAGCAGGACATCCTGCAGAGGGAAGGGGAGACATCTGAAAACTTTGACAAGTATATAGAGATCAGCACAGGACTCCTCCTCTACCACGATTATGCCAGGATGGTAGAATACACGGTCAAAGAGGCCAAGGCAATGGCTCAGATGAATGAAACAGGAGCTGTATCGATGCCGGGTATCTGGGGGAAAGATAGGGTCATCAGGATGATTCCTATGGACGCGGATAGCTTTAAGGACTCTACATCCCATAACAAGTTCAAGGCCATGTATAATGAGGTGGAGAGAAGAAGCTGGGAATTTTTGGCGAGGGAAACCAGTCAATTGGACTTTGCAGGGCATTGGTACCCTTGTACTCTGAAATGGACAGACCCTGCCTTCTTTCAGAAGCCCACCGATTGGCGGTGGATGACCATCAACATGAGGGACCAGCAAAATGACAAGGCAAGGGAGGAAGACTTCCTAACGGACCTACAGGGGAACATAGTGTTGCCTCCTCATATTGCCGCTTGGGACCCAAGACTGGATGGAGTAAGGGACTGCATGAGCCAAGAAATGCAGGAGGACAGGAGCAGGGCCCGTGAGTCATTCTCTAAAGGGAAGCACGCTTATGCCAAATGGGCAAGCAAGCAGGGAGAAAAGGACCTGTATGCGGTCCGGACTCAACAGCCCCCACTAGCACCCAAAAGGGGGAGGTCAGTAGGATTATTTTTTTCTTGGGAAGAGCTGGAGCAGCTGACAGAAGAGACACCAGCAGTCTCAAAGGAACCAGGGGAAGGAGAACAGGAGGGGTCAAAGGAAGAAGAAGAGAAAGGCGAGGAGGAGGACACTAGCCCCACTGTGATCCTGACACCTGCCACATCCCCTGTAAGGGAGAAGACTGAGTTGGCCTTGCACCAGCTCGTTGAAGAGGAAGATTTCACTTGGCTGGGGATTGCCAGAGGACAGAGCCCATCTGCAGGCACAGAGACCCAGTCAGACAGGGCAGACAGGAGGGCTGCTAGAGAGATAGCCAGAGACCTACCAGCATCTCCCTTGCAGAGAGGGCATGTGCCCTTGGCTCATGTCATGCAACATCCTTCTGGGATGCCGGTATATGTACCTGTCAGCTTGAGGGCTGCCCAGGAGAAGGCTGCCTCCATTCAGTTTCAGACTGTGCAGGAGGAAACAGCCCACTTACTGCGTTCTCCGCGGGGCCCCTACGCGGATCCCCCAGGCTTCAGAAGACCCCATGACAGGAGGAGGTTGGGCTCCCCTGACCATGGGGCCCCAGGGACTACGCCCTCCTAATGGCAGTAGGCTGAGGGCAAAAGGCACAGCACGCTGTTACTAGTGATTCCCACCCTTAGGTATGAGCGTTTGAGCAAGAGGCGATGGGAGGGAGATCAGTACTTTCAGTTGGAGGGACCATGTACCCAGTGTTAGTGTTGTCGAGGCGACAACCTGTAAAGTTGGAGGGATTGTAATGAATCAGTATATTGGTAGATATAATATTCATTTAAACTCAGCCGGGAGCAGCAGGCTGAAGTCAACTAGGGTCAGCTTGCTGACACATTCTTTGACAGCCAGCTGACTTCCGTACTCGGTAGCAGCGAACTGCCTAGATATGCATCTAAGTGTGGTGTGCTAGATGAATAGCCAGATGACATCCTTTGGATAGATGGCGATTTGGGATGATGGGTGATGGCGGTGGATTTGGTCAATCGAGATCCTACCAACGTGGTTAACTCTCGGGTAGGCGGTGCCATCGCACTTGCCGTTGAACAGTAAACTCGTTCCATGTACATATGCTAGGATTGCTCTCGAGTTCGGCATTCAAAAACGAGGCCAACTCTCTTGTACAGCATACTGAGAGAGATCTGAATCCAAGGCGAGAAGCCATTGTTACGCACTGTCTTCTAACCTTGCTTATGTATGAATTTATTGATTGCATTATTCATGCTAATTTACTTGCATTTGACGTGCGAAGTATTGTTCACTGCTAGTGTGTTGTCCTTCGCTGTTTAATCAATTAACAGAAAACACTATAAGGATTACTTGCTGATATAAAGATATTCATTAATTGTTAATCGTCTATTTGGTAAGTCGATTCGTTTCATCTGTGCAATTTTTAGATTGTCCAGAGCAGCAGGCATTATGCGCTCAAATAACGCCTTACGGCGTACCATGACCTTTAGCAGTTCATCAGGGTTGTCCAGGTTTTTCACCTGCTCAAACTCCTGCTTGATGCTGCTGGGCACAACTGGACTTCTGCCAAACAGAATCTGATAAGGCGAGTAATTCGCCAAAGTAGCTTGCTTGCTAAATTTGTAACCCAAAACCAGCCATGGTAGGACCAGATCCCAATCACGCTTATCATGCTCAAGGCAGAATTTGCACAAAGCAGACTTAATGGTTTGCACCATCCGTTCTGCTAGACCATCTGCTTGTGGGTGGTCTCTAGACGTAGTGTGATGGTCAATGAAGCATCTGTCCAAGAGTTTCTGAAAAGATCCTTGCAACTCAGACCCTTGGTCTGTCAACATTTCTGCTGGAGCTCCATGACGTACAATCACACCGTTGAGGAGCGCTTCCGCGGGATCCAAACTCTCCTCAGCAATTAGAGGCACAACCTCTATCCACTTAGAGAAATGCTCAATCATGACCATAATGTACCTGTTACCTCGCTTGGACAGCGGTAGCTCACCAGCGAGATCGCAACTCCACCGGTAACCTAGGCCCATGATTGGCAGAGGTTGCAAGTGTGGATGTTGCTGTGTAAAACCAGCCTTGACGCGATCACAACTTTGACAAGCCTTGATCACATCCTCACACTGCTGCTTCATGCCCCTCCACCTGTAACACAGCTTCAGAAGACTGTACGTCTTCTTGACACCATAGTGTCCAGTATTCCTGTGCATTTCTTGCACCAGAGCTCGCCTTTTAGTAGGTTCTGACACCAACTTCTCCTGACCAATTTCTTCAATCTTGAAGAGGTTATTGCGTTTCCAGCAAAACTTTTTAGCTCGATGGCTCACCTGGTCCTTCTCTTTCACAGATAATCCTTCCACATGGACTCCCGTCTTCAGCCAATGCATAGTGGCTTGATCTTTCCAAATCTCTAGATTGAACAGGGGTGGAGGCTCAGCTTCACTTGACGCTACCATTCTAGCCATTTCGACCAGGCAGGCTGCCAACCCTGTTGGGCTGCTCGGGTCTTCGTCTTCTCGAGCTCTTGTTTTGTCGTCTGAGGATGGGTCCGGGTTCTTGCTGAGTCCATCGGCGTCGTTGTTGAGTACACCGGCTCGATGCACCACCGTCATTTGGTACTCGTGGAGCTTGAGAGCCCAGCGAGCCAATTTACCAGTGAGGTTTCCATTCATCATCAGCCAGAGTAATGGCGAGTGATCCGTGATCAGCGTGAAGGTTCTTCCCCATAGATACTCTCTGAAATGTGTGAGAGCCCAAACCACTGCCAGCAGCTCTCCTTCGTAGGACGAGTAATTGCTTTCTGCTCGGTTGTTAGAGCACGAGGCATAGGCAAAGACATACTCCTCTCTAGGACTTGCGGCCTGATTGAGTACTGCGCCGATTCCCACACGGCTCCAGTCAGTGTGTAGATTGAACGGCTTGGAGTAGTCAGGCGTTCGCAAGATTGGGGCCGTTATCAGCCGCTCCTTGAGCTTGTTCATGGCCTTCTCCTGGGCTTCCGTCCACACAAAAGGTACATCCATTTTTCAGGAAATCTGTCAAGGGTTTAGCAATTTTGCTATAGTCCTTCACAAATTTACGATAGTATCCGCTTAGCCCTAACAGAGCTTTTAGCTTAGACACATTTGCAGGTGCAGGTATCTTGTAAATGGCTTTAGTCTTTACAGCCTAAGGGGACATAGCATTGTTCCCAATCTCATGTCCTAAGTAAGACACATGTGCCTCAAAGAATTTGCACTTTCCAGGGTGCAGTGTCATCTGGAATTTCTCCAGGCGCTGGAACACTTGTTCCAAGTGCTCGAGGTGCTCCTCTATGGACTTGCTGAACACCACTACGTCGTCAATGTATGGTTTTGCAAAATCCAGCCCCTCCAGCACTTTATCCATAGTCCTCTGAAATATGGTTGGGGCATTTTTCAGCCCAAACGCCAGTACCGTCCATTGCCAAAGTTCCCTTTGAGCCCAGAAAGCGGTCTTACCTCGATCTTCTGTTTTCACAGGGATCTGGGTGAAGCCTTGGCGTAGATTGATGATGCTGAACACCTTCCCGGTGGTGGCAATCGCAAAGATCCACTCTGGTGTAGGCATCACATACCTGTCTGGCTCCGTGTGGAGATTCAGTCGTCTGTAGTCTCCACACATACAAGTGGCTGTATAATTGCCAGCCTCGTCCTTCTTTGCAATTACTACTGTGGGAGCTCCATGTACTGAGGTTGATTTCTCAATCATGCCGAGCTTGTGCAGCTCCTGGCAAGTTTTCTCCACACAGTCCCATTTGGTCTGACTGAACTGATGCGGTCCAAGACTGTTTGGGTTGTCAGTAGTTAGTGTGATCTCACACATCCTGGCAGTGGTTCTACCAATCTCCTCCGTAGTGAAGGCAAACACCTTGCGGTGCTTCTTCAGCAGCCTTTCTACTTGTGCTCTCTGTTGGGCTGAGACCATTTTTCCAATGGTGAAAACCTCAATTTTCGGCTGCTTTTCCCCAACACAGGCATCCAGTAGTTGCTACTCTTTGGGTTCAGGTGGGGGCTTTCCGCCCTCATCCTGACCTTCAGGCTTTTCTGCCTGATTGTTCGGCGGTGGAGTGGCAGGCTTCGCAGATTGCTCCTCCGCTGACTTAGGCTCGGCGGCCTGCTTCTTAGGCTTTTTACCTTTTCCGATGGATCGTCGCCTCTCTTGTTGAGTGGGGTATGTCAGACGCCTCCGGATGGGCTGCCTCAAGAACCTTCCTTCATCTGTTGCAGTCCAGCTGGTCCCCGTTCCTCCCTCTTCACGTGGTGGGGGCGGGTTCGGCAAAGGCCACCCTGCTAGATCGGCTCTGGGGTCAATTGTCCAATCCCACTCGCGCTCGATGGTAGCAATGCACGTAACAATTGTGCCAAACTCCTCCCTGACTGTCAAAGTCTGCGGTCTTTAAGTCGCAGCTAGTTGTGCATACACAGCATTCTCTTTCGTCAAACGGCTTATGGTGCTTCTCAGCTCTACTAGTTTCCTTTCAGAAACTGCAGGTGTCCTAAGAGCTGAACTATCCTTCTCCCACGTTCTAGTGGATGAAGGTCGCACCATGGGAATGTGAATTCCTAATGCCATGGCTTTGCGAATCAAGCCATCCTCTCCCTCTCTCTGCAAAATCTCCAAGATTCGTTGCGGAGGAGGAGCCATGGTTCCTTTCAGAACCCCTTCTCTCTGAGCTGTTCCCCTATACTTGAGATAACGCATCAGCATCCGCCTGAAAGGTGCATTCCCTTTCCGGGCCACCTTTCTTGGTCTGCTTGCACAACCGTGAGGATTACCTTGTGTTGGTTCCACCTTAGCGGTGCAGGCAGCCACTTCCTACGGCTATTGTAGCTGATGTGGGGTAGCTCTTGGTGCTGGAAAAATGGCGGTTGGAGTACCGGATGTAGGCGATCTCAGATCACTGTATAGATCCGCCGGGCTGGGCCCCTCCATTATCAAGTGGTCGGTCACCCAGTCATCCGTCCTGAGCTCTTGTAGCTCCAACAGGTCCAGCTCTGGGGTAAGGGAACATGGAATTTCTACCCGAATCTCCTCTTCATTGGTGACGGACGGCAGGTCAAACTCTGGAAGGTCTGGCATCTCTGCCTCATCTTCAACTGACTTCTCACTCCAGGTGGTGGTGGCTCTCCATCATTATCTGTGTTAATCTTCGCCGGGTTGACGATGGCTGATTGTAGAGTGCTTGCTGCCTTAGCCACTTCCTCTTCCTTGTGTCGTCGAGCGTCTGCTTCCAGCAGCTGCTCCATGACTTGCCTTGCAATGGATTCAGCTGCCTGACTGGCTGAACCCTGCCGTTGCCCCTTAGCCTGTGGCTCTGGGCTCATCAAAGAAGGTGTTGTGGACAATTGCTTGCCTGACTCCTCCTTACTTTCTTCAAAAATCACTTCGAGGCATATGGTCTTTGCAGATCCTCCAGAATCTCTTGAACTTTGGCTACTCTCTTCGACCCATTCACCGATATTGCACTGGCGTTCTTGCACTGATGCTTGGTTTAGATAGTATTCAAAGTCTTCAAGTGTTGGCTCAGGGGATTTCTTCTTAGACTCCTCTGACATATCTTGTAACGGCGCTTGCTCTGGTGAAGATGATAGACACTTTTGGTTAGCTTCCCAGCTACTTGAGCTTTCTTCCCAGTAGTTTCCGCGCCCAGCTGCTCTTGGGCTGAGGTTGGTATCATATCCTGATTTGGCATCTTCTGAAGTCTCCTCACGCCTTGATATCGTGGCTCCGAGAGATGGACTCCCAAATATCTGACTGCGAGTGGCGTTTCTCAGGGATGACGGGGTGTCCTGCGTATCGTCTTCTGCGCTTGGCAACGGCGTCGTCTGCTCAGGCGCCTGGTCCCTCATGGGTGTATCCTCTCTTTCCAGAGGTGCTTGTAATTCAGCGGTCCGGTTATGGATCCGGTCCAACAGATCCTGGCATCTCATCAGTTCAGCTACTTCAGCTTCCCTGAATGCTCTGTCTCTGGCATCTGCCGCTGCGTCTCTTTGCACACCGTATTTTTCTTGTTGCTGATGTGCGGTCCTGATATTCCTCTGATCAGATGTTGGCACCACATTGATCCCAATTGTCACTGGTCTTGGCCTTGGCATAGGCTTGTCGGTGAAGGTCAACTGCTGCCACGTCTCCACCTGCCAAGTCATAGAGTGCTGTCCAATCATGTTGCCAAACATCTTCGCAGCTTCATCTGACCCTACAGCACCGACTATCGGCCGAGCTATGGTGTCAGGTATTCCAAGGAAGTTTCCCTTCTCCACAGCCATAGGCTCTCTCCAAACATCATCTCTTTCATGCATGTCTTTGACCATTCCTGGTCCACTTACTATGAAGGCTCGGGATCCTGGATACGCGGTGAAGGTAGGCAGTACCACCCTTGGCTGACCTGGTTCGTTGATGACGCACTGGGGATAGAAATCCCTCCTGGTCACTGGCCTGATACATACCGCCAACGCCTCTCCCACTATCAATGGCGTCGGTGATCGCCGTGTAAGGTCCTTCATCTCTCTCAGGATCTCAATAGACATGCCGTTGGTCCAAAATATTATGGCCCTATGGGATAATCCTCCGTGCTTGGCGTCGTTGATTAGTACATGATGACCCAAGGTGGAGTCGAAAATCAGCCATGGCTCTCTCGGCTTCATTTGCTTGTAATCCAATCCTGGATGCACGTTCTCAATCACAAACACTGGTGGGTGATAGTTCTGACGTTCCCGCAACATGCTGATGATTTTCACCATCCATCTCCAGTGTTGTGCTCGTGGATCATTGAATCCCCTCCTGTTCCCAGCTTGAGAAAACGGTTGACAAGGGAATCCAGCAAAGATCCAGTCAATCTTGTAGCCATGCAGGTCTTCAGGCTTCACATTAATAATGATGCGCTACACATTGGTGTATGCGGGCACCAACCCCTTGAAGTGATGCATTTGCTGCATCTGACTCATGACTTCTCTGAATGCTCAAAAAGCGTGGTCATCATTGTCCACATACAGGACTTCGGCCACCTGTATCCTGCACTGGATCAATGCTATGGTCCCAGACCCAAGTCCGGCAAACAATTCCATTACCACCACTCCCTTTTTACGAAAAGGATCTCCCATCCTGACAATGCCTTGCTGAAATGAATCGACTTACCAAATAGGCGATTTAACAATTAATAAAGATCTTTATATCAGCAAGTAATCTTTATGGTGTTTCCGTTAACTGGTTTAACGGCAAAGGACAACATACCAGCAATGGATAATACTCGTCAGTTGAATGCGAGTAAACTAGCATCAATAATGCAAATCAGTAAACTCATACAGAAGCAAGGTTAGAAGACAGTGCGTATCAATGGCTTCTCGCCTTGGATTCAGATCTCTCTCAGTAAGCTGTACAAGAGAGTTGGCCTCGTTTCCGAATGCCGAACTCGAGAGCAATGCCTAGCATATGTACATGGAATGAGTTTACTGTTCAACGGTCAGTGCGATGGCACCGCCTACCCGGGAGTTAACCACGTTGGTAGGACCTCGGTTAACCAAATCCACCGCCATCTCCCATCATCCCGAATCGCCATCCATCATAGGGATGTCATCTGGCCATTCATCTAGCATACCACACTTAGATGCATATCGAGGCAGTTCGCTGCTACCGAGTACGGAAGTCAGCTGGCTGTCAAAGAATGTGTCAGCAAGCTGACTTAAGGTGACCTCAGCCTGCTACTTCGGGCCGAGTCATTAAACTGATATTAAATATAAAGTCCAGCAGGCTGATCATTAACTAGACTTCAGCAGGCTGAACTTAATTAACTATTATATTTAAATGAATATTATGTCAACCAATATACAGATTCATTACAATCCCTCCAACTTATCATGTTGTCGCCCCGACAACACTAACACTAAGAACAGCGTGCTGTCTCTTCTGTCCCCAGCCTACTGCCATTAGGAGGGAGATATCCCTAAGGCTCTATACTCAGGGGAGCAAGACCTCCTCCTGTCTTGGGGTCTTCTGAAGCCAGTCAGAGAGGGAGGTTCCGTGTAAGGACCCCGCGGAGAACGTAGTAAGTGGGCTGTTTCCTCCTGCACAGTCTGAAGGGAGGCAGCCTTCTCCTGGGCAGCCCTCAAACTGACAGGTACGTACACCGGCATCCCAGAAGGATGTTGCATGACATGAGCCAAGGGTACATGCCCTTTCTGCGAGGGAGATGCTGGCAAGCCTCTGGCTATCTCCCGAGCAGCCCTCCTGTCTGCCCTGTCTGACTGGGTCTCCTTGCCTGGAGATGGAGTCTGTCCTCTGGCAGTCCCCAGCCAAGTGATATCCTCCTCTCCAGCGAGTTGCTGCATGGCCAACCCCGTCTTTTCCCTGATAGGGGATGTGGCAGGCGCCAGGATCACGGCGGGGCTAGTGTCCTCCTCCTCGCCTTCCTCCTCGTCTTCCTCTGACTGCTCCTCCTCTCCGTCCCCGGGTTCCTTTGAGACTTCTGGGGTCTCTTCTGTCAGCTGCTCCAGCTCTTCCCGAGAAAAAGAATATCCTACTGACCTTCCCCTTTTGGGTGCTGGTGGGGGCTGCTGAGTCCTGACCGCATAGAGGTCCTTTTCCCCTTGCTTACTTGCCCATTTGGCATAAGCGTGCTTCCCTTTGGAGAATGACTCTCGGGCCCTGCTTCTGTCCTCCTGCATCTCTTGGCTCATGCAGTCTCTGACTCCATCCAATCTTGGGTCCCAAGCCGCAATGTGAGGGGGCAATACTATGTTCCCCTTTAGGTCTGTCAGGAAATCCTCATCCGTCGCCCTGTCATTCTGCTGGTCCCTCATGTTGATGGTCATCCACCGCCAATCAGTGGGCTTTTGGAAGAAGGCAGCATCTGTCTTTTTAAGAGTACAAGGGTACCAGTGCCCTGCAAAGTCCAGCTGACTGGTTTCCCTGGCCAAGAATTCGCAGCTCCTCCTCTCCACCTCATTGTACATGGCCTTGAACCTGTTATGGGGTGTTGAGTCCTTGAAGCTGTCCGCATCCATGGGGATCATCCTGATGACCCTATCTGCCCCCCAGGTACCAGGAATCGAGACAGCTCCTGCTTCGTTCACCTGGGCCATTGCCTTGGCCTCTCCAATTGTATATCCTATCATCCTGGCGTAATCGTGGTAGAGGAGGAGCCCTGGGCCGATCTCTATATACTTGTCAAAGTATTCGGATGTCTCCCGTTCCTTCTGGAGGATATCTTTTTGCGACTCATTGCGGCTTCTCTGGGCATACTTGAAGGCCTCCTCCAGTAGATCAAAGCCCTTGCCCAGCACTCTGTAGCGGTAGCTGCTGATTCTCCTCTGTTCTTCTTCTTCAGCCTGCTGCTTCCGCTTCTCCTCAGCTTGTCTCTCCTCCTCTGCTTTCTTGGCCTCCTCTGCAGCTTTTCTGTCCATTTCTTCCTGCCTCAGTCTAGCCTGTTCCTCCTCCTCCTTCTTCTTCTGTGCCTCCCGCTGTTGTTGGAGTCGTTGTGATTCCCGAGCGGAGATGGAAGATGATTCGATGTCTCCACGGAATTGCAAGTATTCTGCATGTGCCTCTTCCGCCCTTCTCTTTCTCTTGAGTTCCGACTTTTGAGTCATCCTACTCAATCATAAATCACAATTGAGTTGGAGAGCAAGTGAGTGTGAGCGCAGGTTGAGTGTGTACTATGGTGATCAGAGAATACCACTCCCTCCCACTTAATTTTGAAGGTGGGCTGCCTGTCACAACTGTCACTAACTGTCGCATCCCCCTCCAACTTATATGGAAACAGGACCTCCTGTCACCTTCCCGTGTCAACTGAAATGACAGTTAGGGAGGTGCTCCAGCCGCCCAAAGGTGGAACCGTTTCAACGCCCCTTTGGCATTGGTCAGCTGATCCCAAGTGTCCCCAGAGGCATCGTAACCCTTCCATCGGATGAGGTACTTCATGACATATTTAGACGATCGACGAACCGAGCGAGCGTCTAAAATTTCATCGACCTCATATTCCTCAGGGTCGCCGTCCCGGACTGCGGGGACCGGTCCCGGTTGGACAGGTAACCGACCTGTGAACAGTGTATCACCTTTGATGTATGGTTCCAGGAAGAAGACATTAAAGACCGGGTGACCCTTGTATTCAGCTGACATGTTCAGTTTGTAAGCATTCTAGCCGACACGACGTACCACCGAATATGGACCAACCCAGACAGGGCCAAGCTTTTTCTTGACCACACCAGGGAGGTACAGGTGCTGAGAATGCAGTTTGACTAAATCCCCCTTGGAAAATGTCAGTTCCCGACGGTGTTGATTATCGTATTTTTGTTGGTCTTCTTGGGCCTTGTGCAGGTGTTGTTGGACTTCTGACAGGGTGTCAGCAAACTCCTGAGTTAACTGGAGGGAGACCGGGTTGTCAATCCCTTCAGGGTGAGTTAAAGATTCCCCTAGCACATCTAGAGGAGACTTAGGAACTCTACCCAGGCTGAGTTCAAAAGGAGTCTTGCCCGTTGACGTGTGCACCGCACTGTTGACCGCAAACTGAATTTGAGGCAACAGGTCATCCCAATTATCTTGTTTTTGGTTAATATATGCTCTGAGCACCTCCTGCAGAACTCGATTAGTTCTTTCAGTCTGCCCATCAGTCTGAGGGTGGTTTGCTATGCTGAGCATCTGTTTGACTCCCATTAACCCCATTAAAGCTCTCCAGAACTTAGAGGTGAATTCTGAGTCTCTGTCTGAGATGATATTAGAAGGGAGCCCATGTTGGCATACTACATGGTTGTAGAATTGTCTCGCTGTTTCGAGTGCAGTCACTTTGACAGTTGTGGGGATGAAAATGACCATTTTTGTCAGGTTATCCACGACTACCAGTATTGAATCATGCCCATTGGCAGTTCTTGGTAGTGAGACAACCCAGTCCATGGATATAGTTTCCCAGCGTCCAGCTGGGATGGGCAACGGTTGCAAGAGACCTCCGGGTGGTGTGTGCCGAGACTTATTTCTATGACACTGGTCACAGGACTTGACATATTTCAAGACCTCCCGGGGTAACCCCTCCCAATGATAATGTTTTGCCAATTTGCCAACAGTTTTGGCCTGCCCCAAATGTCCACCCAGGAGACTGTCATGCGCTTGACTCAGTAAGAGAGACCTTATTTCCAAGTTATTAGGAATGACCAGCTCCAGCCTGCCCGAAGTGGTTTCAGTCACCCAGACCCCTCCCTTAAGCTTATACCCGAGTGCAGTAGCACGACACACACCAGTAAGTGGGCTGGGCTCAAATGTTGGGTCAGAAAGGTAGGCTTTCCTAAGTTGTTCTAGGAAGGACTTTTTCACCTTTAGTGAAGTGAGCGCACACAGGACTTTATCTACAGCGTGCTGACTAAAGTTCCTTTCTTGCAAGTCAGGTCTTCTAGAGAGTGCATCAGCCGGATTCAGCTTCCCTGGTTTGTAGTTGATCTGGACTTGGAACTGCTCCAGCATCTGGCTCCAGCGATTCTCCCTCCTCGACAGCTTGGACTTCTTCTGAAAGTGGGTCAGAGCTAGATGATCTGTAATCACCTTAAAAGCCTTACCATGTAAGTATGCTCTCCACTGTTTGAGCACATGAATCATAGCTAGCAGCTCTTTGTCATGCACTGAATCATTAATCTCCGCTGGATTAAATTTCATAGACTCATACAACCCAGGATGCCACTCCTGCTGTACCTTACCATCCTTTGTGGTTTTGTCAGCAGGCTGCAACAAAATAGCACCCATGGCAAAGTCAGAGGCATCAGTATCCACCTGCACCGGTTTGCTGGGGTCATACACGGCTAGCACTGGGGCAGAACAAAGGGCATCTTTAAGGGTCTGGAAGGCCGCCTGCTGTTCTTCCCCCCACACATACCCTATGTCGTTCTTAGTAAGGTCAGTCAGTTTACTGGCCTTTCTGGAATAATTCTCAATAAATGTAATGAATCAGTATATTAGTTGATATAATATTCATTTAAATATAATAGTTAAATAAGTTCAGCGTGCTGAACTCTAGTTAATGATTAGTTTGCTGGACTCTATATCTGACATCAGTTTAATGACTCGGCCGAAAGCAGCAGGCTGACGTCAACTTAAGTCAGCTTGCTGACACATTCTTTGACAGCCAGCTGACTTCCGTACTCGGTAGCAGCGAACTGCCTTG
>WELA01009205.1:0-20256 GCA_009602735.1 Mesotaenium endlicherianum | reverse complement strand
GCGCAGCTGCGGGCGCAGGCGAGACGGCGAACGCCTCGGCTGGCGCAGCTGCTGGCGCGAGCACAATTGTTGCTGGCGCAGCCGTGTGCGCTGGTACAGCGGCCAACGTTGTAGCGGAGGCTAACGCTGCCTTTGGTGCGAGCGTCCCGCTCGCCGGTGAAACCGCCGATGCTTGCGCCGCTGCTGGCGCAACTGCCAATGTTGGCGCAGCTGCCAGCGCAGGTTCCACGGATGCTGGCGCAGCTGCTGGTGCCGGAGCAGCTGCTGGCGTGTAACGTTTTTGCTTTTCGAGAGGATCTTTCCTTGGTATTCGAGAAATATTTAAATGAAGTGGAAAGAAAATCTATATACTTGTGCAAATTGACAAATCCTCGAGAAAGCGAAAATGAAAACTAACGTAGAATGTGTGCTTGTGAGAGTTGCACTCACAATGACTCTGCAAGTATTTATACCTGCACGACGTGAGGCACTGGAGTGCTTTGAGTCACCACCTAGGGCACTGGTTCATGTCAACAAAAACAGGCGAAGGGGTACGACCCATTTCGGCTGAATGCTCGAAACGCGCCGTTTGGCCGTTTGGAGACTTTTCGACGATTTCCGAAAAATCGTTTCGCGCCAGACGGGCGTTTTCGCGTTCTCGCGACTTTCCAAAATGTCGCGACTGTTTGCGGAGTCGCGTACACATGCTTTCTGTCATGAATTGGTAGTTATAAGAACTACTTCGCCAATCGGTTAGGTGTGAACATTTCAAACGACAGGTTGCGAGTTCAAATCCGCTCGGATGCAAAGTCGCTCTGCATATTATGTGTCGTTTGACTCTTACGACTGTTTGTTCGTATTAACAACTGGTCGTAAATCCAAAATCTGTGACTGTGCATTATCCAAAATAATGACAATCAAAATAACTTAATCAAACAATGATTGATTAAGTTATCATCTCATAATTAATCAAAGTAACTTCATGAATAATTATGTCGTACTTTTGCGAAGTAGTCGAATTACGTTACGACGCTTTTTGCAAAAGTATCTTGGCCGTTCCGCCAATCGACCGGAAATTAATCGGCACACGCATGTGGCACACAATTCAATGTGATGCAAATAATATATGATAAATAGTATAACGAGTTTTAGGTAATCGGAAAAACGTCCAAAATACGCCTAAAAAGCTCACATCGTTACATGGCACGTACGTAGCAGCGGCTGGCGTGGCTGCCGACGCTGGCGTGTGGACGGATGTTGGCGCACCCTCAGACGCAGGCGCCGGCGCTGCTAGCGCAGGCGCGTGCGCAGCCGCTAAAAACGCAGCGCCGTCATTGGCGCAGCCGCAGGAACAATTGTAGCTGCTGGCGCGGGTGCTGGCACGCTTGGCGCTGGCGTGCCTGGCGCCGGCGAGCCCAGCACTGATGCGGCAGGTGTCTTGTGGGCTGGCGCTCCTGTCGCTGGCGCCGCAGGGGTAGCGAGAGCTAGTGCGGACACTCTTGAGCATGCCTGCGCAGCTGTCGACGCAGATGCCAGGCCTTCTGCCGCAGTTGTCAGAGCTGGCGCCGCCTCGGCAATCGGAAGGCCGCCAAGTGGCACTGACCCACCTGGCACTGGCGCCTTGAGTCGTGCTGGCTCTGGTCCTCCTGTAGCTGGCGCCTTGGCAAACGCTGGCGCCTCCGCAGGAGCGGCTGCGGATGCCAGCGCAGCTTTGGGCGCAAGCGCTTCGGCTGCTGGTGCGAACGCCGGGACTGGCGCAGTCTTGGCTGCTGGCAGGCTGCCAGGTGGCGTTGGCACACCTGACGTTGGTGCGGCAAGTGGCGCTGGCGCTGGCACACCAGCCGTCGACGCCTTGGAGGGTGCTGGCGCAGCCGCAGGAGCCGTTGCGGGTGCCAGTGCGACTTCTGGCGCAGGTGCTACGGCTACTGGCACGGCTGTCAGGGCTGGCGCAGGTGCGGCTGCTGGGAGGCTGCCAAGTGGCGCCTCCCAATTGCTCTTGGGGTTGCGGGGGCGCGTGGCCGTATCGACATCTAGGTCGGTGTCGGCTGCCTCGGACGCCGCTCATGACGCCCTTCCCCCGGCGCGTGCGTTTGTCGAAGCCCCCGTAGCGCGAATTGCGTCGGCGCGGGGGTTTTGTGCGCAACCAGGGTTTAAGTCCTGGCTTTGCGCAGCCGTGAGCGTGCCATCGGCGCTTAGCTCGGCGATCTGGCCGCACAACGCGGTCAGGGTTGCCCCCCCTTGACTTGGAATGGCGGTCGCGGCCGCCGGATCTGCGCTGGCCGTGCCAGGCTGCGTGCGCGCGCTACGTGTAAGGACGTGTGCGCTGCTGGCGTGTGCAGCTGCTGCTGTGGCTGCCGAGCAACGATCCCGTAGCTGGCTGCACGGCAAGCCTCGCGCCGCCGTGTGCGGCGTGAGCGGGCGCGTGAGAGTGCAAGTGTGCACGTGGCTGTTGACGGGAGCGGCCTGGCCTGCCGCACACGCGGCAAGTGTCGATGCCTGCTGGACTCTGCTGCTTGCAGCAGCCAGCAGGGGACGATCATCCCGGCGTTGCCGGCTGGTACACAGATCTGCGCACGAGTCAGCGACGCGTACGACGAAGGGCGCTGCAGCCGTGTGTGCTGCAGCCGTCTGCTCAGCTGGCGAGCGCGCCCCGTCGCGTCAGCTGTCGCTGCGCAGACTGCCGACAGCACTGCTGGCGTCAGCAGGGCGGCACAGGCCAGAGGGGTTGCTGGAGACTGCGGCTGTGCTGGCGTGTGCGCCGACCCGTCGAGGGGCGCATCGGGAGCTGCAGCGTCCGCGGCGGGGTGGCAAGGCCGCGTGAGCCTATAGCTTGCCATCTGGCAGCCTATCGGAACGGGTGGAGTGGCTGCTGACGGATATCAGCGCAGCGTGCGCAGGTCTGGCAGAAGCGTCTGCGCAGACGTCTGCGGCGTTGGTCGCCGTAGCTCTGTCAAGGGGCGGGCGCGTGCGAGGCTGCAGCGCTGCTGTAGCACCAGATGCCAATCTCTGGGGATGCCACGTGTCGACGTTGTGAATGTGCACAGGAGCTGCGCAGACGTTAGTTGTCGGAGGTGGAGCGTCTGACGGCTGGGTGCGTGCAAAGAGAGCTCCGCACGCGTCGTAACTGTTGGCGGCGACGAGACCACGGAGTTTGGCAATCTCCGCGTTGGCCTCCACGAGGGCGTTGCTGATGCCGTCAAAGTTGCAATAGTCGGCTCCGGGGGTCAGCGCGTCGTCCATAGTAGCTGTGGTTGCCGTCATTGAGGGACGTCCACCCGTGCGAGGGTTACGCATGCCCCGATGTCCTGTTGCAGGCGCATGGCCGTCGCGAGCGCGTCCGTTCTCGACGTCGCGCTTCTTCTGCAGACATACAATCTGCAAGTGGCCGGCCTTGCCACAACAGGTACAGTCGCCGGGCTTGCCATTCTGCGCAATAATGCAATTTTGGCGAGAGTGGCCCGTCTTCCCGCAAGACCAATAGGGGTCGCTCGTCGTGGCGGCCATGGAAATGCGGCCACGCGGAGCCCCGCGCTGCTGGGTCTGCCGGGGCAGCTGAGAGCGCTGGGGCTCTTGCTGCTGCTGGGGCTGGCGAGCCGGAGCTGGACGCATCGTCGTGGATGGCAGCACCAAAGACTCCTGGCGTACGCCCGTGGATGCGAGGCCCACACGGTTGCTAATGTTGCTCCGTGCGGTGGCCAAACTCTGTTTCTCAACTGAGAGGTAAGCGTCCTCCAGCAAGTACTGGGAGCCGATGTGGTAGATGAGAGGAGCCATGGCTTGCTCCCTCAAACGTGGCTCTACGGCGCGCAAGAAGATCTCTGCTGCCTCCCGGTCAGTGACGGTGCCAACGTCTCTGAGAAGGTGCGTCAAGCGGCGGTACATCATGCGGATCGTCTTGTTCTTGCGACGGAAGAAGTGGTGCAGCTTGAAAGGGGCAAAGTGCCCTAGTGGAAGCGTAGTGACTCACGAGGAAAGGAACTAGTTGCCATCATACTAGAGAGTGCAGCGGCATATCACTAACAAAGCTTAGGAAAATTACTCAACATTTTGAGTAGCAGGAAACTGCTTACAAATGATGTAGGATGAAAGGCCTTGTCATTACAAACCCGTAGAAATTTACAGAAGTGAAAACTGATAAGAAACAAAGAAGTTATGCCTATTTATAATTTTCTGCCTAAGTGCTCCCCCTAGGAGGAAGCTACGGATTTTCCTAAGTGTTCGTCAAATCGTCCCCTCCAGAATATTCGTGAGTAAGCCAGATTAGTCTAATCTGACGTGTCGGGCCGAATTGACGTCCACATACATGCATCGACATTACTAGAATATTCTATCTTAGACGCGCTAGGCTAAACCGAAACTTCTAGGTAAATCGACCTAGTCGGCACTCCGCGTCAGCCGAACTTACGTGAAGGTTCGAGTTCATTCTAACGGGCCAGATCGCTCGACGCTGTCGGTCAATCCGACGGTCGCGCTCACCGCGAATTAAGGACAGTCGTCAACCGACCTCAAAACTAATTAAACTTCGGAAATCCATAACTCTCTCAATACTTGACCAAATTCGATGAACTTTATATCAAAATGACCACAAAAATGCACTCTACACTACTATACAATCAAAACATACTTTCATGATACTCAAAAATGCACTTCATAAACCTATGACCTTACATCATCCCCCTTCTCAAGATGCGACGTCCTCGACGCATTCTGCAGATAACGTCTCAACTTACTCTTACAATGAGTCAAGTTGGCCTCTGGCTCCCAAGTGTTGTCGTCCGCATGGTAGCCTTTCCACTTGACCAGATACTCTTGGACAACTCGTTGACCTCGCTTGACTCGTCGATCGCCGACAATCGCCTCCACTTCATACTCCAATACATCATCGATCTCGACCGGTGGTGGCGGTGTAGGTAGTCGTCCTGGATGTCCTTCATTCGGGTCAACGTATGGCCGTAGACAACTGACATGGAACACATCATGGATACGCCATCCTGGAGGAAGTTCCAACTTGTAGGTCACTAGATTCACCTGCTTGAGCACTTCAAAGGGACCTGTAAACCGTGCCCGCAGTTTCCTCTTGCCTGTGAAAGGTAGGTTCTCTGTGGACAAGAGTACTTTGTCGCCCACTTGGAATGTCACTTCCCTCCTGTGCTTGTTAGCATGCTTGACCTGCTCTTGTTGTGCCTTCCGAATACACGTCTTCGCCATATCCCAAGTCTTGGCCATCTGCTCCATAAAAGCTTGTGTAGTAGGAACCTGAGTCTCCTTGGCCTTCTCCAACAAGATGTTCCCTGGATGATATACTTCTCTCCCATAAACCATAGCGAATGGTGACTGCTTGGTCGATCCCTGCATGCTGTTGTTGTAGGCAAACTCCAACCCTGGTAGCTTCTTGTCCCACTCTGAAGGGTCTTCCATAGTGAAACTCCTGAGCACCTCTTGCAGAGTTCTGTTGAGCCTCTCACTCTGCCCATCTGTCTGAGGGTGATAGGAAGTGCTCATACTCAGCTTGGTCCCCATCAAAGTAAACAATGACCGCCAAAAGTTGCTAGTAAACCTTGGATCTCGATCTGAAACAATCACCTTCGGCAACCCATGTAGCCTAAAAATATGATCAAAGAATAGCCGTGCCACATCTGCTGCCGTAGAAGTCTCCTTCATGGGAATGAAGTGAGCCATCTTGCTGAGTCTGTCAGACACTACCCATACTGCATCGTGCCCTTGACCACTGACTGGTAACGATGTGATGAAGTCCATAGCAATCTGCTCCCAAGGATACTCTGGAATAGGCAGGGGTCGCAATGTACCTCCCTTCTTTTGATTTGGTGTCTTGTTTCTCTGGCACGCATCGCAACTCCTGATCCACTCCTCGATGTCCTTGTCCATATTTCTCCAGTAATATTCCCGCTTCAGCACGCTTGCCGTCTTCTCGCTTCCAAAGTGTCCAGCATATAAGCAGTCATGATGCTCCGTAAGTAGTAAGTCTCGTAGCTCCTTGATGTCAGGTACCACCACTCTCTTGGAATCACCATAATACCATATGCCGTCCTTCTTCTGCATACTCGCGTTGAACTCCGCTGCTCCACCATCAGCAAACTGTGGGTCCTCCTCATAACCTTTTTGAAGCTTCTCCTTGAAGTCCATATTCTCCTTGATGACTGAGACAGCTGCAAGGTCACACCTCCTGGATAAAGCGTCTGCAGGGTTGATCTTCCCAGGTAAGTACTCAATCTTGTGGTCGAACTGTTGCAGAAACTCCATCCACCTTGCTTGTCTTGGTGTCAACGTTGGCTGCGTCATAAACTTCTCCAAGCTCTTGTGGTCGGTCTTGATGAACACCTTCCGACCGTCCACATAACATCGCCAAATCCTCAAAGCCTGGATAATAGCCAACATCTCTCGCTCGTGTGCTGCATAGTTCTGCTCTGCAGGACTCAACTTCCTGCTCTCATATGCCACAGGCTGCAATCCTTTGCCCTGGTCCTGGAGAAGAATGGCTCCCACTGCAAAGTTTGACGCGTCTGTGATGATGGTGAAAGGAAGCTCTGGACTGGCAATTGCCAACACAGGTGCCTGTGTTAACAGCTCTTTAATCTTCTCGAAGGCTTGCTGCTCCTTGTCACCCCATAGCCACTTCTCCTGCTTCTTCAACATGTCCGTGAGCGGTGCACACACCTTGGCAAATCCTTCAATGAAACGTCGGTAATAATTCGCCATGCCGAGGAAACTCCTGAGTTGATGAATATCAGCAGGTACCGGCCAATCTCTGACTGCTTGCACCTTCTTCTGCTCCACCTTGACTCCTTCAGCTCCCACTATGTGTCCAAGAAACTCGACCTCCTTGAGACAGAAGTCGCACTTGCTCATCTTCCCATACAGCTTTTGATCTCTCAAGACCTCCAACACCTTCCTCAGATGCCCCACATGCTCCTCCAAGGTCTTCGAATAGATCAGGATGTCGTCCAAAAATACCACCACAAACTGGTCCAAGTAGGGTCTGAAGATACTATTCATGAGTCCCATGAATGTAGCAGGTGCATTAGTCAATCCAAAAGGCATGACTGTGAACTCAAACAAACCATAGCGAGTTCTGAAAGCAGTCTTCTGAACGTCTCCTTCCGCAATCCGTACCTGGTGATAGCCACTCCTCAAATCGATCTTCGAGAAATACTTCGCCCCGACAAGCCTGTCAATCAACTCGTCCACTCGTGGAAGTGGGTACCTGTTCTTGATGGTGACCTTGTTGAGTGCCCGGTAGTCGACACACATCCTCATAGTCCCATCCTTCTTCTTCACAAATAAGACTGGCGCTGCAAATGGAGACTCGCTGGGTCGGATGAATCCCTTCTCCAATAACTCCGTCAGTTGCTTCTTTAACTCATCCAACTCCGCAAACGATTGTCGATAGGCGGGTCTCACTGGTGGCTTGCTCCCTGGTTCCAACTCAATCTTGTGCTCCATAGCTCTCTGTGGAGGTAATCCTGTAGGTAGTTCCTCAGGAAACACGCACTTGAACTCCTCCAACAGCGCCTTAATTTGGGCAGGCATCTCAGCAGGCTTCTTCTCTTGAGCAGTTGGGCTCTGCTCCTTCTGAGCAAGGGGATCAGACACCACTACTTGCTCCTCCGGCGATGTACATTCGCCCAGGCTGTTAGGATTCACGCTTGCTCCATCTGATGACCTGGCCAGGGCCACCGAAACAAGGTACATCTCCTTCACCTGATTCGCCCTGCATAGCTTCTTAACTTGCAGGCTCGACAGAAGACAGTTACTTGTGGTCGTATCTACCTCCACCTGTTTCGCTGTCTCCATTCGACCATCACGCCCTTGGACTTTCACTTGTCCTGTGCTCCAGTGCACTTGAGGGTTGGCTTTCCTTAGCCATGGTCGGCCCAATATCACCTCATGGTGACCCAACTCTGCCTGCTCCATAACTTCCTTACTCCGGTGCCCCGCTACTTCCACGTGAATAGCTTCCGTAGGTGCACCACACTTGAGTCTCTGCCCATTTGCCAAAATTGCCTCCTTAGGCTCATAATGCTTCTGCACAGGGACTCGCCACTCTTTCACCAGCTTCTTGTGCACAAAGTTTGCACTTGCGCCACTGTCGACCATACACTTCGCATTGTTGCCGTCGACCACTCCTTCCACGATGATAGGCTTGTCAACGTCTCGTCCTTTGCTTCTCGGCAGGCTCCTGGGGATAACCTCCTTGTGAGTTCTCGTCTTCACGCCAGTAGACACCCCAGAACGACTTACTGGCGTCCTCCTTTTTCCTGCTGTTGAGGTTGCTTCGCCTTCACATGACAGTCTCGAGCCAGATGTCCAAGCTTGCCGCAACTATAGCACGGTCCTCTCGGCTTGAAATTCTGCTGCCTGCGCTGGTACTGCACAAGTCCCAACTCCATGGGTACTGGACCTTGAACACTCGTGCTTGGCGCTTGAGATCCAAAGTGTCGATATCCTCCAAAGTTGTGGCTGCCCCACTGCCTCTGACTATACTCCACAGCGTCGACCCTTGTTGCCAATGCCATCATTTCTCCAAGACTGGTAGGGTCCTTGAGCGCCACTTCCTTGGCCACAGTTGGCTTGAGTCCCCTCTTGAACTTGTCCATCATCTCCGACTCGTGCATGGATGGACATTGAAGCACCAGCTCGTTGAAGCGCGATACATACTCTTGAACGCTTGCTCGTTGACGAAGGCGCACCAATAGATCTCGAGCGGTAGCCTCGGGTGCAATAGGTTGAAATTGCCTCTTCAAGCCTTCAAATAGCTGATCAACAGTAGCAGGAACTCCAGACAGCTGCTCTTCTCGTTCATACCAAGCTCCAGCACTCTTCTGCAGCAAAGTTATGACAAAGGCGACTTGCCTGTCGGGCGTGAGCGCAGAATACTCCATAAACTTCTTCACTCCAAAAATCCATTGATGAACAGGCGGCGATCCACGCTCTCCAGTATAAACTTCAGGCTTAGGCGCACGCACTCCTGATGCGGGTGGAATAACTGGTTGCACCACTGGGTTAACATGAATCGGTGGTACAACAGGTGCAGGTGCCGAACTCGTCGAAGCGGCGTTCCCCATAACAACTCGCACCATTCTCTCCACCTCCGCGCGCATATTTTGTTGAAACTGGGTGTAGACTTCTCCTCCAATTGCATTTGCCATTTGCCTTAGCATCGCCTGCATCTCTTGTTGCTCTCTGGTCATTGTTGGTGCTGCCTGCTGCCCCGCGCGCTCAACATGCTCGACATGTTCGCCTCCTCCAGCTGCCGGCTGCGACTCCATAATATAATATGCAAACTAGCCCTGCTCCGATACCAGATGAAAGGGGCAGAGTGCCCTAGTGGAAGCGTAGTGACTCACGAGGAAAGGAACTAGTTGCCATCATACTAGAGAGTGCAGCGGCATATCACTAACAAAGCTTAGGAAAATTACTCAACATTTTGAGTAGCAGGAAACTGCTCACAAATGATGTAGGATGAAAGGCCTTGTCATTACAAACCCGTAGAAATTTACAGAAGTGAAAACTGATAAGAAACAAAGAAGTTATGCCTATTTATAATTTTCTGCCTAAGTGCTCCTCCCTAGGAGGAAGCTACGGATTTTCCTAAGTGTTCGTCAAATCGTCCCTTCCAGAATATTCGTGAGTAAGCCAGATCAGTCTAATCTGACGTGTCGGGCCGAATTGACGTCCACATACATGCATCGACATTACTAGAATATTCTATCTTAGACGCGCTAGGCTAAACCGAAACTTCTAGGTAAATCGACCTAGTCGGCACTCCGCGTCAGCCGAACTTACGTGAAGGTTCGAGTTCATTCTAACGGGCCAGATCGCTCGACGCTGTCGGTCAATCCGACGGTCGCGCTCACCGCGAATTAAGGACAATCGTCAACCGACCTCAAAACTAATTAAACTTCGGAAATCCATAACTCTCTCAATACTTGACCAAATTCGATGAACTTTATATCAAGATGACCACAAAAATGCACTCTACACTAATATACAATCAAAACATACTTTCATGATACTCAAAAATGCACTTCATAAACCTATGACCTTACACAGCTCGTACACCTTCTCTTTGGTCGCGGCCTGAAACTCCTTTCTGAGGACGTCCCGGAAGGCCTTGATCGGGTCAGCGAGGGGGGTCTCCACTCGGGTTCCCCCACAGGCTCTGTGCGTGTGTAGATCTCGTCACCCTTCTCACGGAAGGTGTCACGGGCCTCGTAGAGGAGATAGCACATAAGTGTATAAAACACGTCACGCTTAGTGAGCGCGGGCGTCTTAAGCCTTGCGGTCACAAACTCAACCTCGAACTCTGAGATTGTGTCGTCCAGATCACAGGTTCCTGGTCTGCCGCTGAAGCGGAAGAGGGAGGACCGGTCAGCCTTGACCTCGTGGTCACCTGCCATGGGATACCAAGAATCATGGTGAGCCCACTGAGAAGTTGGCTAAGGGACAATTGCGGGAGGTACGTGTGCTGGCTGCTCCCCTTCAGAGGGTTCAATAACAGTGTTGAGATTGGAGTCTGAGTCTTCTCCACTAACTCCTTCATAGTAAGGCTGGTAAGCACGCCCACTACAAGTAGGCATACGCTGCAGATTCTAATTGCGTGCAGGCAAAGAGAGATCTTTTTAGAAGTAAGGGATGTGTACTCTCCAGAGTGAGCACCTCAAGATTGTAATCTGGTAGGAAAACAATTAATGAAGTTTGACCCAAAAGATCACTAAAAGCACATCATGACCTTCAAGAGTAGTCCTATGGCAGGATTTAAGCTGTGACTTTGCTCACCACTTGTGAAGTTCTTCAAGTGACTGGAAGCCAGGAGGGCTTACTCTTCACAAGAGAGAGACTAAGTGATCCTGAATATACAAGAGATAAAAGTGTAAGCTTTATTGATAATCTCTGTGACTTACAATTGGCATAATGGGACTTCTAAAAAGATGTTCCTCTAGGGACATCTCTAGTACTTTTACTCCTGGAAACCCGGCATCGTATGCGGCGGATCCAATGCATGTAGTCACCTAAGGAGGCTCTCCTATGTCCACTAATGTGTACAAGGCATGTACTAGCACTCCTATAGGCTAAGCATAACTCAAACCAATCAAAGCAAAGCACGTAGAATATGCTATGTCTCTCTCATTGGTGGAGCTTACCTTGGGTGATTTTACCTAGATAGCGCCTCAAAAGTGAATTTGGAACTTGAGGAAGCTTCCTCTAGGAGTAGGTGATGCAGTCACCAAGTTATAGCCTCAATGATGCACTTATACTATGGAAATGTAAGACTTATGTAGTCTAAAGGGGCTCGCAAATTTGTGGTACAAAGCTAGGGGTCCTTGGGGTCACAAATAGCCAACAATGTCACCTTTGGGTACATTGAGTCACAAGTTGGCCATTTGGTGTGATTCCGCTAGGGGCCAAAAGGGGTGCGGACTAGATCGCGCCTATCTCGCTCGATACTTAACCACTGACGCGAAATCGGTGCCATTCGGAAGATGCTTTGACGCGCTATACTTTGGTGACTTGGAAATCTAGAAAAGGTCAACATATGGATGCGTGAGGTCAATGCAAAGTTGATCTTCCTAGGTTGATGGTTCACACGAGTGGAGCTCGTTTTTGTATGTCAACCTCGACTCAATAAATCATGACGGTGAGGATAAGGGGAAGATAACCCATGCAGTGACTCAAAATCGACGTGTATGTGGCAATGCCTTGCCACAAGTCAATGGTGAGACTGACGAGGAAATTAAACTCCTGGCCGAGCAGGACATCATAGGCTGTAGACTCGATGACCATGCATTGAGCGTAAAGGGTGACAGCGACAGGGGTATGGGCACTGAGTTTGTTAGGTATATGACGACGGGTTTGGTAGGCAATGTGGGTAAGAGCAGACAAGGCTGTGGAAACAAGGTTGGGACAAAGCTCAAGATCGACTGCAGTGATTTGAAGGTGCTGACACATGACTGCACCCAGAAAGACCGACTGGGCCCCGATATTGAGAATAAACAAACGGGGTGCGAGACCGTCGATGAGAAAACACGCATGCTGGTTCTCCAGCATCACATTATGGGGCAATGCACGCCGCCGTTCAAGGGGGGTAAGAAAGGATGGAGGAGGAACTGACTTGGAAGGGGACGGAACCTGCAAAGGGGCGGAGAAAAAGGAAGAAGCAGTAGGGGACAACCCACCTGGAGGAGGCGATACAGATGCCGACGAGGGCAAGGGCGTCGCGAGGTAGGCCGGCAATGTAGGGTCTGGAGGGCGGCTGGCAGAAGACGTGGCTGGCGCCCACAGGGAAAGGCAAGAGCGCTGCAAAGTAGGCCGGCAACGTAAGGTCTTGAGGACGGCTGGCTAAAAACGCGGCTGGCGCCCACAGGGGAAGGACGTGAGTGGCTTGGACCGGGCAATTGGCGGGGACGCGAGGCCGCTGAGGTTGCGGGCAGCAACGGAGTAGTTCGCGAGTAATCGCCTGCTGCGCCTGCCCAAGAGCAGCCAAAGACATAGTAAACAGGGATGGTCACTGGTGGAAGCAGTGCAACACCCCGCAACTGGGACGGTGGTGGCGGAATGAACGGAGGTGGGCGGGGAATAAAAGGCAACAGTGCCTGAGGAGGGGCCGTGCCAACCGGCGGTGAAGCTACTAATCAGGAGAACTCAAATTGAGTGAGTCTACAAACTCCTGCTGCGAAGAAGTGGACGCGTCCTCAACCTGACGAGCGTAAGTAACCTTGTCAATACAAGAAGTGACGATGTACGGCAATGACGCAAAGTCAGACTGCAACGAGCCACTAAACGACAACTGAGGAGGAATCAAACCCCCCTGAGCGTTGGTGCTGGATGGACTGGTGGATTGGCTGGCTGGCGGGCTGGCTTGAGCAGTTGGCGTAGGCTCGAGAGGCTCCACGGTCGCCCGCGCAAACGGGGCGGCCAACGCGATCGGAGAGGGTCGCTGCTGGCACGGGGTGGTGTAGCCGGACGTTGCGGACTGGTTGGCTACGGCAAGTTGGCCCCCACTTGCCCATACAAGGGAGGAAGCAGTAGATCTCTCTCTACCGACGCTGTAGTGAAACAGATAGATAAAGTACTTAGTAAAACAGAATACTTTATCTATTCAAGACAAGGATCTTTGAACACAAGTGGTAGCTTCTTGAAAGAGAGATGGCTTCTTGAAAGTTAATATATTTCTGGATTTTGGCAAGTACAAGAGTGATTCTCCAATGTCTTTCTATGTTCTAGCTCTTGTTTATATACTTGCTACATAAGTAATTTCTAGGAAGGTGTATGTTGATGTGTTGGCACCCAACACATCCCAAAACTTGCCACCTCTTTCTAGAATAATGTACACATGTCCTTTTGACCTAAAAATGGCACATTTGACTTTTGCCACATGGAGTTCTTCTAGGTCTTTCCTCTAACTTCGAAAATGCCTTGGAAGGTTCAAAGGACATGAACCAAGTTACTAGAGTACCTATTCACACTTGACTCCACACAATACTACTCCAAATATATTTGAAAACATTAAAATATATGCAAACTAATATATAATAACTCAAATCACTACATCACCCCCCCGATAGAAAAAGCGACGTCTCGGCGCGTCAAGTCAGGTCTTACACATGTGGAGCAAACTAGTCAACAGTTTCAAGTCAGATGCCACACATGTGAAGAGGACTAGTCAAAGGCGCCAAGTCAGGTGCTACACATGTAAGGTAGACTAGGCAAGGTCGTAGGTGGTGTGACCTTATTGGCTAGCCTACTCCTTAATGATAAAGAAAATTGTACAAGTTGGCCCAGAATCTGCCACGAACTCAAAAATTCATAGCGGCCACAGAACTGCTCCAAATCTGAAAATTCGAGTGCCAGACGGACCGCGTCGGAGAACTCTACCGGGTCACCAAATTTGAGAGCATTCTCATTTCTGGAGTGTCGTTGAGAGCTGAGAGAGTAGGCACTCCTCCAAATCTGTGCAGAAACTTCTGAAAATCATAAGTCCTTCTATACTTCTCCAAATTCTGCAAACTAAGTCTCAAACTGGGCGCTGTAAGATGTTCTACCAGAGTCTTGAGTTTCAGAGCATTCCAAGTTCAGGGGAGGGCACAATGTCAGAAGGCATATTCTGCCCTAACAATGCCAGCAGCCTGACCCCCTTCTACTTAGAGCATCATATCTCTCTCACCAGTGCTCCAAATTGAGCAAACTTGGACTCTAAATGACCGGCTACTCATGGACTACAGCCAGGTAAATTTTCAGAATTTATTATGCAGAGACCTATTACCAGTAGCAGTTTTAGTTTTCTGTCCAGAAACTGCGAGAAGAGAAGAGTGTCTAATGTCAATTTTTCCTCTTTCTTGTTCTTGCAGGCTGCCTCCAAGGGGTCTTCTGCTGCTTCTTGATGGTGGCAGGCTGCCTCCCTGAAGTCTTCGGGCTTCTAGTAGAGAGACTTGGGGCTGGTCCAAGATGGGGGTTGGCGGCATGGAAGCGCTTCAACTTTCTCTGAACTTTGTCAAGGTAGTGCGCCGCCACCCAACTATTCTCCGAATCTGGATATCCTTTCCACTTGATCAAGTATTGCTGCTGTCTCCTGAAATTTCTCATAGCCACTATGTCTTCCACTTCGTACTCCAAATGATCATCCACTATTGTTGGGGCTGGTGGGGTTGTCACACGTCCTGGGAACTTGTTGTCGGGTTGCACATATGGCTTGAAGAGGGAAGCGTGGAATACGGGGTCGATGTGCATAGTCTGGGGAAGTTCTAGCTTGAAAGCAACGGGGTTGACTTGCTGGATAATCTTGAAGGGTCCCAAATACTTGGGAGAGAACTTGCTGCCGGCAGGCCTGTTGTTCAGGGAAATGTTCTTGGATGATAGTAACACGTTGTCACCCACTCTGTACGTAATTTCTCTTCTGGATCTGTTCGCCACTCTTGCTTGAGCATCTTGCGCGTGTTGTAGAGCTTTCTTCGCTGCTGTAAGGGCTGCTTCTAATGTCTCCATAAAATCTGTGGCTGCAGGTACTTCATCATGGCCAGCCGTGAAGCTCAGTGGCGTGGTCGGATGGAAGCCATAGTTGAGGAAGAATGGGGACTCTTGGGTAGAGGCCTGCGTAGTGTTGTTGTAGGCAAACTCGAGGGGGGTCAAGTACATGTCCCAGTCTTGCTCGAGGGTAGACACGTAGGCCTTTAGAGAGGTCTTTAGGGTACGATTCATACGCTCGGTTTGCCCATCTGATTGTGGGTGGTAGGCAGTAGACATATCCAGCGATGTACCCAAGTTCTTGAAGAGATTTTTCCAGAAATGGCTTGTGAATCTTGGATCTCTATCTGACACAATTCTTGATGGTAGTCCATGGAGTCGGAAGATGTTGTCAAAGATGAGTCTTGCAAGTTGTGGTGCTGTAGCCTTAGTCGTCGTGGGAATAAAATGAGCCATCTTGGTAAGTCTGTCCACCACCGTGAGTATTGCATTATGGCCTCGAGGTGTCACGGGCAAGTCCACGATAAGGTCCATTGAGATGTCCGTCCATTGTCTTTCGGGGATTGGTAGTGGTTGGAGGAGTCCTCCCGCCTTTTGCGATGATGGCTTGATTCTTTGGCATGTGTCACAGCTCCTGCAGTACTCCTTGACTTGCTTAGACATGCCTGGCCAACAATAAGTCCTAGCTAGAACGCCCGTGGTCCTTAGGATTCCAAAGTGTCCTCCAAGAGGGTTGTCGTGTGCTTCTCGTAGAAGCAAGAGCCGGAGGTCTATGTCATTAGGAACACATCTCTGGCCCGTATCTTGCCTCACCCAATAATTGCCTTCTTGCTTCTTGCATGGGTCCAAGGCTGCTTCTCCGTTCTTGTAGTAAGGGTCTCTTTCATAGGCGGCTGAAAATCGAGCTTCCAGATCTGTCTTCAGGGATACCATCACTGCATTTAATTGCAGTCTTGAGAGGGGGTCAGCCGGGTTTGTCTTGCCGGGCTGGTACTGAATCGTGATGTTGTATTGTTGCAAGTATCCGCTCCATCTTGCTTGTCTCCTTGAGAGATACGGCTGCGTTTGGAGGTGCTTTAACGCCTCGTGGTCCGTGGTGACCAGTACTTTGCGTCCTTCAACGTAGCAGCGCCAAACCTTCAAGGCATGTACAATCGCCAATGCCTCTCGCTCCGTGGTTGTATAATTTTGCTCGGCTGGATTTAGCTTCCTTGACTCGTAGGCGATGGGCTGCAGTCCCTTGCCTTGGTCTTGAAGCAGGATTGCTCCTATTGCATAGGAAGATGCATCGGTGATGACGTGGAAGGGCCAATCTGGGTTTGGACTTGGGAGTGTGAGCACCGGGGATGTGGTCAATCTTCGCTTTAACTCTTGAAATGCCTCTTCCTCTTTCTCGGTCCATGTATATAGCCTGTCCTTCTTGAGTAGATCTGTCAGGGGGGCTGCTATGTGCGAGAAGCCTTGGATGAATTTTCTGTACCAATTGGCAAATCCCAAGAATGACTGGAGTTCTTTCTTGGTCGTGGGGGTTGGCCATTCCTCCACCACCGTGGTCTTCTTGGGGTCTATCTTGATGCCATCAGCAGTCACGTGGAGACCTAGGAACTCCACTTCTTGTTTGGCAAACTCGCATTTTGACTCCTTCGCAAACAGCTTGTTTTGCTTCAATACTTCAAGGACTTCTTTCAAGTGTCTCGCATGCTCTTCAAGGGTCTTGCTGTAGATAAGGATGTCATCGATGAATACCACCACAAATCTGTCCAACATGGGCTGAAATATGGTGTTCATCATAGTCATGAAAGTTGCTGGCGCGTTGGTGAGTCCAAATGGCAGGACCATGAACTCAAAATGTCCATATCTTGTCCTGAATGCCGTCTTCTCTATGTCCGGTTCTGCGATGCGAATCTGGTGGTAGCCGCTCCGTAAGTCAATCTTCGTGAAGTACTTGGCTCCAACCAGCCGGTCCATGAGCTCATCCATGCGCGGCAGCGGGTATCGATTCTTGATGGTGATCTTGTTGAGGGCGCGATAGTCCACACACATCCTCAAGGTACCATCTTTCTTCTTGACAAATAGCACCGGGGCTCCAAATGGCGACTTGCTAGGTCGAATGAAGCCATGCTCCAGTAGCTCCTTGATTTGCTTCTTGACTTCGTCTAGCTCCGTGTATGACATTTTGAACGTAGGCCGAGAGATGGGCTTGCTTCCGGGCTCCAACTCTATCTTGTGGTCTACGAATCTTTTGGGGGGTAGGCCCTTGGGCAATTCCGGGGAGAACACTTCTTTGTAGTCCTCTAAGACTTCTTGTATCTCCTTGGGAACGGGGCTGCCTTCTTGACTCTCGATGTCTTTCTTGATGTCTTTTGGCGTGATCAAGGCCAAAAGAAGCTCGTGTCCCTTCCTCACAAGTCTCTTGAGTTGGAGGGCGGACAATAGTATCTCGTGTGCCGGCTTCTGGATGTCTTGGGTCTGGATATTCTGGATTGCGCGCAAAATACAGATTCTTGAAGTGATGTCATTCTTGATCTTGATAGTACCGGTCCTCCAATCAACTTGGGGGTTGTGCTTGGTCAACCAAGGCGTCCCTAGGATGACGTCGTACTTGCCCAATTGCATGGGGGAGAACACTACTCTATCCTTGAAGGACTTGATAGAGAGTGCCAAGGGGTACGTCTTCTTGGAAGGGGTAGTATAGGAGAATCCATCGGGCATCATAATCTCCTCGTCGTGGTCAAGAGTTCGCATAGTAATACCGTGCTTGGTGGCAAAATCTGCAGCAATGAAGTTGCCTTGAGCTCCGCTATCCACCAAGATGTGGACCTTCTCTCCTCCAAGGTAACCTCTCAAACTCATTGGGGCTGGAACGTCGTCTTCAACGGGGGTCTCCACCTCACTTGGCGTGTTGCCTTCTCGTGAAGTGGGTCTTGGGGTGGTAGGCTCCTGGCCTACCGGCGCTGTCCGTTTTTTGACAACTTTTTGGGGCATGAAAGTGCACGATGGCCCTTTTCCTTGCAATAAAAGCATAGTCCAGCCGTCATGAGAGCTTCTTTTTCAGCCGGGGAGAGTCTTGCTTTCACTCCTTGCTGGTTTCTTGCATCATAAGTGTCATTGGAGGGTCTTCCACTCTTCCGGGCAGCCGCGGGGTCCCTTTTAATAACTCCGATTTCCATGGGTGTGGGTCCAGATTCGGATGTGGAAGGGGCTGCGTACACCCGCGTCGTCGGTACCCGTGAAGATGAAGGCACGGAGTGCTTGAAATCCAAGGTATCCACCTTTTGGGCCACTTCAATGATCTTTGAGAAGTCCGTCAAGTCGCGTAACTCCACTTCCTTTGCCACCTTGGGTTTGAGGCCAAAGATGTAGCGGTCAATCTTCTCCTCGAGAGACATGTTGGGGATCTCAAGAGTGAGGGCGTGAAATCTGGATGTATACTCTTGAACGGACGTCGTTTGCTTGAGATGGTGGAGCTTTCCTCGGGCAATCTTCTCCGCATTGATGGGCATGAATTGCTTCTTGAGGGCCTCACGAAAATCTGCCCATCTTGCATATGATGGTGGGGGCTCTTGGCCGAGCATGGGGTGCGCCATAGCTTGATATATAGCCGCTTGATAGTTACGCCACCATGATGTTGCTGCTCCTCTAAGTAAGGTAACGGCAAAGGGAACGTAGTCCTCCTCGGGTACTTCAAGGAATGCGAGGTACGTCTCCACTTGGTAGAGCCATAAATTCAGGTTGGCACCTTTCCCGGGGTTGAAAGTGTCGGGTTTGCCGGGCTTGATGAGTTTCCTTGCTCTCGTTGGCTCTTGTGGAGGCGCTTGAGCCGGGGCTGGATTTTGAGCATTGCTCGCAATAGGGGCAACCATGGCAGCCATAGCTTCTCTTGACGCTTGCACGGTTGCTTCATAGGTGGCCAAGCCCACTTGGTTGTGGACGGTCATTAGGAAGGCTGCCCACTCATTTGCGGGAACTCCTTGTGGTGGGGTCAACTTTGCTATAGCGGCTGCCACGGGATTTGACGGTGCTCCTCCTTGTGGTGCTTCTTGTTGTTGCAGATTTCCTTGAGTAGGCTCTCCCATCGACGCTGGAGGAGGGTGTGCTCCTCCTTGTGGTGCTTCTTGTTGTTGCAGATTTTCTTGAGTGGGCTCTCCCATCGGCGCTGGAGGAGGGTGTCTTGGAGAGGAAGGGCTTCCTTCGAAAGCTTGCTGTTGGTCTTGAGGATCGGCCATCTTCTTGTGCTACCAAAGTGCCTAGCTCCGATACCACTGTAGTGAAACAGATAGATAAAGTACTTAGTAAAACAGAATACTTTATCTATTCAAGACAAGGATCTTTGAACACAAGTGGTAGCTTCTTGAAAGAGAGATGGCTTCTTGAAAGTTAATATATTTCTGGATTTTGGCAAGTACAAGAGTGATTCTGGAATGTCTTTCTATGTTCTAGCTCTTGTTTATATACTTGCTACATAAGTAATTTCTAGGAAGGTGTATGTTGATGTGTTGGCACCCAACACATCCCAAAACTTGCCACCTCTTTCTAGAATAATGTACACATGTCCTTTTGACCTAAAAATGGCACATCTGACTTTTGCCACATGGAGTTCTTCTAGGTCTTTCCTCTAACTTCGAAAATGCCTTGGAAGGTTCAAAGGACATGAACCAAGTTACTAGATTACCTATTCACACTTGACTCCACACAATACTACTCCAAATATATTTGAAAACACTAAAATATATGCATACTAATATATAATAACTCAAATCACTACAGACGCCGCTGCGGCGCGCAGGTGGTCACACACCTGCTGGGCTTGCAAGTGCGCCCCGGATACATCCTTTGAGAGGATGACCAGAGTACCTGCAACGTCCCCCCTAGCACGGACATCCCTGACCGGTATCGGCAACCGCAAGTGAGGTGGTCCTAATGTATCATCACGCTCGAACAAGTCAAAGGACCACGGCAGCTAGGCAAATTGCTCGGCCCGTCGTCCATGGTCGGGCCCGACTGGAGGCGGGACAGACGGCTCGCCGCCACACGGCGAGTGTGTACCGCGTGCACACCCTCTCCCTGACCAACCGCCTCCTCCTCCGACACTCAATGTGCGCCGTGTGGAGGTTGAGGGAACCAGGTCAGATACGCTGGGGTTGGATCCCGAGGGGAAAGTGGATGTAGCCCAACGTTCTGGGCAGGGGCAGGATCGGGCTGAGACCTTACTCGGCGATGCATGTAGTGATTTGAGTTATTATACATTAGTTTGCATATATTTTAATGTTTTAAAATACTTTTGAAGGAGTATGGTGT
>WELA01009199.1:43601-58886 GCA_009602735.1 Mesotaenium endlicherianum | reverse complement strand
CCCGGGTAGGCGGTGCCATCGCACTGACCGTTGAACAGTAAACTCATTCCATGTACATACGCTAGGCCTTGCTCTCGGGTTTGGCATTCGGAAACGAGGCCAACTCTCTTGTACAGCTTACTGAGGGAGATCTGAATCCAAGGCGAGAAGCCATTAATACGCACTGTCTTCTAACCTTGCTTATGTATGAGTTTACTGATTTGCATTATTGATGCTAGTTTACTCTCATTTGACTGACGAGTATTATTCCCTGCTAGTGTATTGTCCTTTGCCGTTTAACTAGTTAACGGAAATACCATAAAGATTACTTGCTGATATAAAGATCTTTATTAATTGTTAATCGCCTATTTGGTAAGTCGATTCATTTCAGGAACTCAGCTGGCTGTCAAAGAATGTGTCAGCAAGCTGACCTAAGTTGACTTCAGCCTGCTGCTCCCGGCTGAGTCATTAAACCGATAATTTTATGAAGTCCAGCAGGCTGAATATTAATTAAAGTTCAGCAGGCTGAACTTAATTAACTATTATATTTAAATGAATGCTATATCTACCAATATATTGAACTAATTATTGTATTTAAATGAATACTATATCTACCAATATACTAATTCATTACATTCCCTCCAACTTAAATTGTTGTCGCCTCGACAACATTAAACTGCAAATTTAGCTAGTAAGGAAACTAACAGAACTAACCCCCGACCGCCCGCCTCTTGCTTCAACACTGTTGCCTAGTTGTGGGGATCACTAGTGACAGTGAACTGTCGCCTCCGCCCTCAGTCCACTTTCGTTGTGGGGTGCAAACAGAGAGACCTCCAACAAGGCTTGACTGGAGGATGGTTTTGATGTCTAGGGGGTTGTTCCTGGGGCCAGGATCAGGAGACTGAGATCTGGACCTAGATTTGGACAGCCCTCTACGTCTGTCAGCTAGCCTTCTAATGAACCTTATTTGTTCTAAAGTTGGACCTCGAGGAGAACGAAGGATTGTAGCCTGCTCTTCAACCACTTGGGTGTTGATCCCCACATAGACAGGTATTCCAGTAAGATGCTGAAATATATTGGCGAGAGGTACATGTCTTGAACGAAGGGGGAGGCCGGCATACCTCTGGCTACTCCGCGTGTCCCTCTCCTAATTACCTTGTCCTTTGGGGTTTTCTGCCTTTCTCTACTGCCAAGTACAGTCAGATCAGCTTCTTTCCCTGCTTGGGCAGGTGGACTGGGAGAACGAGTGCGGGGTCCTGTTGCCTCCATGATAGGGATCACAATCCATACACCTGATCTTGGCGCCCCACGAGTCCCTGCTTCTTCTTGCCCCTGGATCTGCTGAGTACGAGTTCCTGATGCTTCTCCTCTGCCTTGTTCTTCTTCTTCATCCTCCTCATCTTTCTCCTCAGAGAGGGTAGGGGTCTCGTCCACTAAGTCATCTTGCTCCCTGGTAACCATGGAAAAATCCACTTACCGCCCTTTCTTAGGACAAGTTGGAGGTTGCTAGGCCTTCAGCCTGCTGATATGTATCCGGTGTAGTGATTTGAGTTATTATATATTCGTTTGCATATATTTTAAATTTTTCAAATATATTTGGAGTAGTATTGTGTGGATTCAAGTGTGAATAGGTACTCTAGTGACTTGGTTCATGTCCTTTGAACCTTCCAAGGCATTTTCGAAGTAAGAGGAAAGACCTAGAAGAACTCCACGTGGCAAAAGTCAAATGTGCCATTTTTAGGTCAAAAGGACATGTGTACATTATTCTAGAAAGAGGTGGCAAGTTTTGGGATGTGTTGGGTGCCAACACATCAACATACACCTTCCTAGAAATTACTTATGTAGCAAGTATATAAACAAGAGCTAGAACATAGAAAGACATTCGAGAATCACTCTTGTACTTGCCAAATTCCAGAAATATATTGATTATCAAGAAGCCATCTCTCTTTCAAGAAGCTACCACTTGTGTTCAAAGATCCTTGTCTTGAATAGATAAAGTATTATATTTCACTAAGTACTTCATCTATCTGTTTCACTGCAGTGGTATTGGAGCCAGGCACTTTGGTAGCACAAGAAGATGGCCGATCCTTAAGACCAACAGCAAGCTTTCGAACGAAGCCCTTCCTCTCCAAGACACCCTCCTCCAGCGCCGATGGGAGAGCCCACTCAAGAAAATCTGCAACAACAAGAAGCACCACAAGGAGGAGTACACCCTCCTCCAGCGCCGATGGGAGAGCCTACTCAAGGAAATCTGCAACAACAAGAAGCACCACAAGGAGAAGCACCGTCAAATCCCGTGGCAGCCGCTATAGCAAAGTTGACCCCACCACAAGGAGTTCCCGCAAATGAGTGGGCAGCCTTCCTAATGACCGTCCACAACCAAGTGGACTTGGCCACCTATGAAGCAACCGTGCAAGCGTCAAGAGAAGCTATGGCTGCCATGGTTGCCCCTATTGCGAGCAATGCTCAAAATCCAGCCCCGGCTCAAGCGCCTCCACAAGAGCCAACGAGAGCAAGGAAACTCATCAGGCCCGGCAAACCCGACACTTTCAACCCCGGGAAAGGTGCCAACCTGAATTTATGGCTCTACCAAGTGGAGACGTACCTCGCGTTCCTTGAAGTACCCGAGGAGGACTACGTTCCCTTTGCCGTTACCTTACTTAGAGGAGCAGCAACATCATGGTGGCGTAACTATCAAGCGGCTATATATCAAGCTATGGCGCACCCCATGCTCGGCCAAGAGCCCCCACCATCATATGCAAGATGGGCAGATTTTCGTGAGGCCCTCAAGAAGCAATTCATGCCCATCAATGCGGAGAAGATTGCCCGAGGAAAGCTCCACCATCTCAAGCAAACGACGTCCGTTCAAGAGTATACATCCAGATTTCACGCCCTCACTCTTGAGATCCCCAACATGTCTCTCGAGGAGAAGATTGACCGTTACATCTTTGGCCTCAAACCCAAGGTGGCAAAGGAAGTGGAGTTACGCGACTTGACGGACTTCTCAAAGATCATTGAAGTGGCCCAAAAGGTGGATACCTTGGATTTCAAGCACTCCGTGCCTTCATCTTCACGGGTACCGACGACGCGGGTGTACGCAGCCCCTTCCACATCCGAATCTGGACCCACACCCATGGAAATCGGAGTTATTAAAAGGGACCCCGCGGCTGCCCGGAAGAGTGGAAGACCCTCCAATGACACTTATGATGCAAGAAACCAGCAAGGAGTGAAAGCAAGACTCTCCCCGGCTGAAAAAGAAGCTCTCATGACGGCTGGACTATGCTTCTATTGCAAGGAAAAGGGCCATCGTGCACTTTCATGCCCCAAAAAGTTGTCAAAAAACGGACAGCGCCGGTAGGCCAGGAGCCTACCACCCCAAGACCCACTTCACGAGAAGGCAACACGCCAAGTGAGGTGGAGACCCCCGTTGAAGACGACGTTCCAGCCCCAATGAGTTTGAGAGGTTACCTTGGAGGAGAGAAGGTCCACATCTTGGTGGATAGCGGAGCTCAAGGCAACTTCATTGCTGCAGATTTTGCCACCAAGCACGGTATTACTATGCGAACTCTTGACCACGACGAGGAGATTATGATGCCCGATGGATTCTCCTATACTACCCCTTCCAAGAAGACGTACCCCTTGGCACTCTCTATCAAGTCCTTCAAGGATAGAGTAGTGTTCTCCCCCATGCAATTGGGCAAGTACGACGTCATCCTAGGGACGCCTTGGTTGACCAAGCACAACCCCCAAGTTGATTGGAGGACCGGTACTATCAAGATCAAGAATGACATCACTTCAAGAATCTGTATTTTGCGCGCAATCCAGAATATCCAGACCCAAGACATCCAGAAGCCGGCACACGAGATACTATTGTCCGCCCTCCAACTCAAGAGACTTGTGAGGAAGGGACACGAGCTTCTTTTGGCCTTGATCACGCCAAAAGACATCAAGAAAGACATCGAGAGTCAAGAAGGCAGCCCCGTTCCCAAGGAGATACAAGAAGTCTTTGAGGACTACAAAGAAGTGTTCTCCCCGGAATTGCCCAAGGGCCTACCCCCCAAAAGATTCGTAGACCACAAGATAGAGTTGGAGCCCGGAAGCAAGCCCATCTCTCGGCCTACGTTCAAAATGTCATACACGGAGCTAGACGAAGTCAAGAAGCAAATCAAGGAGCTACTGGAGCATGGCTTCATTCGACCTAGCAAGTCGCCATTTGGAGCCCCGGTGCTATTTGTCAAGAAGAAAGATGGTACCTTGAGGATGTGTGTGGACTATCGCGCCCTCAACAAGATCACCATCAAGAATCGATACCCGCTGCCGCGCATGGATGAGCTCATGGACCGGCTGGTTGGAGCCAAGTACTTCACGAAGATTGACTTACGGAGCGGCTACCACCAGATTCGCATCGCAGAACCGGACATAGAGAAGACGGCATTCAGGACAAGATATGGACATTTTGAGTTCATGGTCCTGCCATTTGGACTCACCAACGCGCCAGCAACTTTCATGACTATGATGAACACCATATTTCAGCCCATGTTGGACAGATTTGAGGTGGTATTCATCGATGACATCCTTATCTACAGCAAGACCCTTGAAGAGCATGCGAGACACTTGAAAGAAGTCCTTGAAGTATTGAAGCAAAACAAGCTGTTTGCGAAGGAGTCAAAGTGCGAGTTTGCCAAACAAGAAGTGGAGTTCCTAGGTCTCCACGTGACTGCTGATGGCATTAAGATGGACCCCAAGAAGACCACGGTGGTGGAGGAATGGCCAACCCCCACGACCAAGAAAAAACTCCAATCATTCTTGGGATTTGCCAATTTGTACAGGAGATTCATTCAGAGCTTCTCGCACATAGCAGCCCCCCTGACAGATCTACTCAAGAAGGACAGGCTATATACATGGACCGAGAAAGAGGAAGAGGCATTTCAAGAGTTAAAGCGAAGATTGACCACGTCCCCGGTGCTCACACTCCCAAGTCCAAACCCAGATTGGCCCTTCCACGTCATCACCGATGCATCTTCCTATGCAATAGGAGCAATCCTGCTTCAAGACCAAGGCAAGGGACTGCAGCCCATCGCCTACGAGTCAAGGAAGCTAAATCCAGCCGAGCAAAATTATACAACCACGGAGCGAGAGGCATTGGCGATTGTACATGCCTTGAAGGTTTGGCGCTGCTACGTTGAAGGACGCAAGCTGCTGATCACTACTGTAGTGATTTGAGTTATTATATATAAGTTTGCATATATTTTAATGTTTTCAAATATATTTGGAGTAGTATTGTGTGGGTTCAATTGTGAATAGGTACTCCAGTGACTTGGTTCATGTCCTTTGAACCTTCCAAGGCATTTTCGAAGTTAGAGGAAAGACCTAGAAGAACTCCACGTGGCAAAAGTCAAATGTGCCATTTTTAGGTCAAAAGGACATGTGTACATTATTCTAGAAAGAGGTGGCAAGTTTTGGGATGTGTTGGGTGCCAACACATCAACATACACCTTCCTAGAAATTACTTATGTAGCAAGTATATAAACAAGAGCTAGAACATAGAAAGACATTCCAGAATCACTCTTGTACTTGCCAAAATCCAGAAATTTATTAACTTTCAAGAAGTCATCTCTCTTTCAAGAAGCTACCACTTGTGTTCAAAGATCCTTGTCTTGAATAGATAAAGTATTATATTTCACTAAGTACTTATCTATCTGTTTCACTACATCTGGCCTGCATCCTTCGCTCATGTGACAAAGGCATGCTTCCCCTTAGAGAAATGATCTTCCCCCCTTCTCCTGTGCTCCTTGGTCTCAGCACTCATATTACTCAGGCATCCATTCAGCCTGGGGTCCCAAGGGCCAATGTGAGGTGGTAGGATGAGGTAGCCGTCCAGCCCATAATGGAAGTCATCTGGGTGGGCTCGGTCACACTCTTACTTCCTGTTAGTGACGGTCATCCACCTCCAGTCTGTAGGCTGCTGGTAGTAGTGTGGTCCATGCTCAATTTTTTTCAGCTTACAAGGGAACTAGTGGGGAGATGAAAAAGGCAACAGTGCCCTAGTGGAAGCGTAGTGACTCACGAGGAAAGGAACTAGTTGCAATCATACTAAAGAGTGCAGTGGCATATCACTAAGAAAGCTTAGAACAACTACTCAACATTTTGAGTACCAAGAAATTGCTCACAAATGATGTAGGATAAAAGGTCTTGTCAGTACAAACCCGTACAAATTTACAGAAGTGAAAACTGATAAGAAACAAAGAAGCTATGCCTATTTATAATTTCCTGCCTAAGTGCTCCTCCCTGGGAGGAAGCTACGGATTTTCCTAAGTGTTCGTCAAATCGTCCCTTCCAGAATATTCGTGAGTAAGCCAGATCAGTCTAATTTGACGTGTCGGGTCGATTTGACGTCCCCATGCATGCATAGAAATATCTAGAATATTCTATCTTAGACGCGCTAGGCTAAACCGAAACTTCCATGTAAATCGACCTAGTCGGCACTTCGTGTCAGCCGAACTTACGTGAAGGTTCGAGTTCATTCTAACGGGCCAGATCGCTCGAGGCTGTCGGTCAATCCGACGGTCGCGCTCACCGCGAATTAAGGACAGTCGTCAATCGACCTCAAAACTCATTAAACTTCGAAAACCCATAACTCTCTCAATACTTGACCACATTCGATGAACTTTATATCAAAATGACCACAAAAATGCACTATACACTACTATACAATCAAAACAAACTTTCATGAAACTCAAAAATGCACTATGACCTTACATCATCCCCCTCCTCAAGATGCGACGTCCTCGACGCATTCTGCAAATAACGTCTCAACTTACTCTTACAATGAGTCAAGTTGGCCTCCGGCTTCTAAGTGTTGTCGTCCGCATGGTAGCCCTTCCATTTGACCAGATACTGTTCAATAAGTCGTTGACCTCGCTTGACTCGTCGATCGCTGACAATCGCCTTCACTTCATACTCCAATGATTATCAATGATCGTCATCGATCTCGACCGGTGGTGGCGGTGTAGGTAGTCGTCCTGGATGTCCTTCATTTGGGTCAACGTATGGCCGCAAACAACTGACATGGAACACATCATGGATACGCCAGCCTGAAGGAAGCAACAACTTGTAGGTCACTAGATTCACATGGAATGTCACTTCCCTCCTGTGCTTGTTAGCATGCTTAACCTGCTCTTCTTGTGCCTTCCGAATACACGTCTTCGCCATGTCCCAAGTCTTGGCCATCTGCTCCATAAAAGCTTGTGTAGTAGGAACCTGAGTCTCCTTGGCCTTCTCCAACAAGATGTTTCCTAGATGATATACTTCTCTCCCATAAACCATGGTGAATGGTGACTGCTTGGTGGATCCCTGCATGCTGTTGTTGTAGGCAACTCCAATCCTGGCAGCTTCTTGTCCCACTCTGAAAGGGTCTTCCATAGTGAAACTCCTGAGCACCTCTTGCAGAGTTCTGTTGAGCCTCTCACTCTGCCCGTCTGTCTGAGGGTGATGGGAAGTGCTCATACTCAGCTTGGTCCCCATCAAAGTAAACAATGATCGTCAAAAGTTGCTAGTAAACCTTGGATCTCGATCTGAAACAATCAGCTTTGGCAACCCATGTAGCCTAAAAATATGATCAAAGAGTAGTCGTGCCACATCTGCTGTCGTACAAGTCTCCTTCATGGGAATGAAGTGAGCCATCCTGCTGAGTCTATCAAACACAACCCAAACTGCATCGTGCCCTTGACCACTCACTGGTAAAGATGTGACGAAGTCCATAGCAATCTGCTCCCAAGGATACTCTGGAATAGGTAGGGGCTGCAATGTACCTCCTTTCTTTTGATTTGGTGTCTTGTTACGCTGACACGCATTGCAACTCCTGATCCACTTCTCGATGTCCTTGTCTATATTTCTCTAATAGTATTCTCGCTTCAGCACGCTTGCCGTCTTCTCGCTTCCAAAGTGTCCCGCATATAAGCAATCATGATGCTCCGTAAGTAGTAAGTCTCGTAGCTCCTTGATGTCAGGTACCGCCACTCTCTTGGAATCACCATAATACCATATGTCGTCCTTCTTCTGCATACTCGAGTTGGACTCAGCTGTTCCACCATCAGCATACTCTGGGTCTTCTTCATAACCTCTCTGAAGCTTCTCCTTGAAGTCCATACTCTCCTTGATGACCGAGACAGCTGCAAGGTCACACCTCCTGGATAAAGCGTCTGCAGGGTTGATCTTCTCAGGTAAGCAGTCAATCTTGTGGTCGAACTGTTGCAGAAACTCCATCCACCTTGCCTGTCTTGGTGTCAACATTGGCTGCGTCATAAACTTCTCCAAGCTCTTGTGGTCGGTCATGATGAACACCTTCCGGCCGTCCACATAACATCGCCACATCCTCAAAGCTTGGATAATAGCCAACATCTCCCGCTCGTGTGCTGCATAATTCTGCTCAGCAGGACTCAACTTCCTGCTCTCATATGCCACAGGTTGTAATCCCTTGCCATGAACCTGGAGAAGAATGTCTCCCACTGCAAAGTTTGATGCGTCCGTGATGATGGTGAAAGGAAGCTCTGGACTTGCAATTGCCAACACAGGTGCCTGCGTCAACAGGTCCTTAATTTTCTCAAAAGCTTGCTGCTCCTTGTCACCCCATAGCCACTTCTCCTGCTTCTTCAACATGTCCGTGAGCGGTGCACGCACCTTGGCAAATCCTTCAATGAAACGTTGGTAATAATTCGCCATGCCGAGGAAGCTCCTGAGCTGATGAATATCAGCAGGTACCGGCCAATCTCTGACTGCTTGCACCTCCTTCTGCTCCACCTTGACTCCTTCAGCTCCCACTATGTGCCTAAGAAACTCAATCTCCTTGAGACAGAAGTCGCACTTGCTCATCTTCCCATATAAATTTTGATCTCTCAAGACCTCCAATACCTTCCTCAGATGCTCCACATGCTCTTCCCAGGTCCTCGAATAGATCAGGATGTTGTCCAAAAACACCACCACAAAGTGGTCCAAACAGGGTCTGAAGATACTATTCATGAGTCCCATGAATGTAGCAGGTGCATTAGTCAACCCAAAAGGCATAATTGTGAATTCGAACAAGCCATAGCGAGTTCTGAAAGCAGTCTTTTGAACATCTTATTCCGCAATTCGTACCTGGTGATAGCCACTCCTCAAATCGATCTTCGAGAAATACTTCGCCCCGACAAGCCTGTCAATCAACTCGTCCACTCGTGGAAGTGGGTACCTAATCTTGATGGTGACCTTGTTGAGAGCCCGGTAGTCGACACACATCCTCATAGTCCCCTCCTTCTTCTTCACAAATAAGACTGGCGCTGCAAATGGAGACTCGCTGGGTCGGATGAATCCCTTCTCCAATAACTATGTCAGCTGCTTCTTCAACTCATCCAACTCCGCAAACGATTGTCGATAGGCGGGTCTCACTGGTGGCTTGCTCCCTGGTTCCAACTCGATCTTGTGCTCCATAGCTCTCTGTGGAGGTAATCCTGCAGGTAGCTCCTCAGGAAAAACGCACTTGGATCCCTCCAACAGCGCCTTAATTTGGGCAGGCATCTCTGCAGGCTTCATCTCTTGAGCAATTGGGCTCTGCTCCTTCTGAGCAAGGGGATCAGACACCACTACTTGGTCCTCCTCCTCCTACCATCACGCCCTTGGACTTTCACTTGTCCTGTGCTCCAGTGCACTTGAGGGTTGGCTTTTCTGAGCCATGGTCGGCCCAATATCACCTCATGGTGACCCAACTCTGCCTGCTCCATAACTTTAGTACTCTGGTGCCCCGCTACTTCCACGTGAATAGCTTCTGTAGGTGCACCACACTTGAGTCTCTGCCCATTCGCCAAAATTGCCTCCTTGGGCTCATAATTCTTATGCACAGGGATTTGCCACTCTTTCACCAGCTTCTTGTGCATAAAGTTTGCACTTGCGCCACTGTCGACCATACACTTCGCCTTGTTGCCGTCGACCAAGCCTTCCACGATGTCCACGATGATAGGCTTGTCAACATCTTGTCTTTCGCTTCTCGGCAGGCTCCTGGGGATAACCTCCTTGTGAGTTCTTGTCTTCACGCCAGTAGACACCCCATAACGACTTACTGGCGTCCTCCTTTTTCCTGCTGTTGAGGTTGCTTCGCCTTCACATGACAGTCTCGAGCCAGATGTCCAAGCTTGCCGCAACTATAGCAGGGTCCTCTCGGCTTGAAATTCTGCTGCCTGCGCTGGTACTGCACAAGTCCCAACTCCATGGGTACTGGACCTTGAACACTCGTGCTTGGCGCTTGAGATCCAAAGTGTCGATATCCTCCAAAGTTGTGGCTGCCCCACTGCCTCTGACTATACTCCACAGCGTCGACCCTTGTTGCCAATGCCATCATTTCTCCAAGACTGGTAGGGTCCTTGAGCGCCACTTCCTTGGCCACAGTTGGCTTGAGTCCCCTCTTGAACTTGTCCATCATCTCCGACTCGTGCATGGATGGACATTGAAGCACCAGCTCGTTGAAGCGCGATACATACTCCTGAACGCTTCCTCGTTGACGAAGGCGCACCAATAGATCTCGAGCGGTAGCCTCGGGTGCAATAGGTTGAAATTGCCTCTTCAAGCCTTCAAAGAGCTGATCAACAGTAGCAGGAACTCTAGACAGCTGCTCCTGTCGCTCATACCAAGCTCCAGCACTCTTCTTCAGCAAAGTAATCACCAAGGCGACTTGCCTGTCGGGCGTGAGCGTACAATACTCCATAAACTTCTTCACTCCAAAAATCCATTGATGAACAGGCGGCAATCCACGCTCTCCAGTATAAACTTCAGGCTTAGGCGCACGCACTCCCGATGCGGGTGGAATAATTGGTTGCACCACATGGTTAACATGAATTGGTGGTACAACAGGTGCAGGTGCCGAACTCGTCGAAGCGGCGTTCCCCATAACAACTCGCACCATTCTCTCCACCTCCTCGCGCATATTTTGTTGAAACTGTGTATAGACTTCTCCTCCAATTGCGTTTGCCATCTGCCTCAACATCGCCTGCATCTCTTGTTGCTCCCTTGACAAAGGTGGTGCCGTCTGCTCCACGCGCTAAACATGCTCGACATGTTCGCCTCCTCCAGTTGCCAACTGCGACTCCATAATATAATATGCAATCTAGCCCAGCTCCGATACCAGATGAAAGGGGCAAAGTGCCCTAGTGGAAGCGTAGTAACTCACGAGGAAGGAACTAGTTGCAATCATACTAAAGAGTGCAGCGGCATATCACTAAGAAAGCTTAGGAAAAATACTCAACATTTTGAGTACCAAAAACTTGCTCACAAATGTACTAGGATAAAAGGCCTTGTCATTACAAACCCGTAGAAATTTACAGAAGTGAAAATTGATAAAAAACAAAGAAGTTATGCCTATTTATAATTTTCTACCTAAGTGCTCCTCCCTAGGAGGAAGCTACGGATTTTCCTAAGTGTTCGTCAAATCGTCCCTTCCAGAATATTCGTGAGTAAACCAGATCAGTCTAATCTGACGTGTCGGGCCGAATTGACGTCCACATACCTGTATCGACATTACTAGAATATTCTATCTGACGCGCTAGGCTAAATCGATACTTCCAGGTAAATCGACCTAGTCGGCAATCCGCGTTAGCCGAACTTACGTGAAGGTTCGAGTTCATTCTAACGGGCCAGATCGCTCAACGCTGTCGGTCAATCCGACGGTCGCGCTCACCGCGAATTAAGGACAGTCGTCAACCGACCTTAAAACTAATTAAACTTCGGAAATCCATGACTCTCTCAATACTTGACTAAATTTGATGAACTTAATATCAAAATGATTAAAAAATTCATTCTACACTACTATACAATCAAAACATACTTTCATGAAACTCAAAAATGCACTATAAACCTATGACCTTACGAAGTCGCTCTCTCTAATCTTTGAATTTTGGGCTCCAATTCACCCAAATTTTTGAGGGGAGTTCCCACCCCATGGTTCCATCGTCTTTCAAATGCTCCGACTACGAGCGTCGCGATTGCATAGACATTTTTTTCTTACTGCATGTACACCGGTGTACTTCGCATGAATGATGACTCCGCACGATAAGACAGCAAGTGTCTGTCGATTCCAGAAAACGCAATTATTATGTTCGGTTTTCGTCATATTTTAATTGCAAACGTGAATTAATTGAAAAGCAAGCAACCCGCCAAAGTGCACTGTTTACTACAAAACATGCCTATTTTTTGAACTACAAAGATGCGTTGTACCGCCGTTACACGCGGATACAGTCGAGTAGAATAGAACCTGTTATTTTTGGCCACTGTAAGGCCCAGTTTACAGTGGGGAAATCGATATCCACTTGATTGATTGAAAGGTACGAACCGGTACCTGCGGGTACATTTTCAATTTGAGCGCAATAAAAGTTGTGTTTACAGTGGTCTTTAGGCGCGACGTGATTGATTGAAGTTGGTAAAAAAATTGATTGAACTTCGTGGTTTCAATCAATCAAACTCGGATTTTCAAACCTGCTCTTGAGCAGGTTTGAGAATCTGAGATGTGTTCGACCCCTCGAATGACCCCTCCTCGACGATCACTCGATCGACAAGGATTGTCGATATTAGGTAAGGGATGCACATGAGGATGTACTCATGGTGTACTTTACTTTTTTTAGCAACGATTACGGGACGACTAGGAGTAAAGAAAAAAATACATATGTATACTGTTATCCCTCCCTCGCTATTTGGGAAATGCCGATACAATAGTTTCTATTTCATGAGCAGGCTATGGTATATTTATGTTCGCGGCTGTTTGCGGCTGGTGAGGATGTGAGGTTTCGGCACCCAAAGGTCATTTTTTAAGAGCAAGATGCACGATGCACGATGTTAAAATTTGATTTGTGAGGTCTGACCGAGCCCGAATTACGCGGAGACGAAGCGCGACATTATGTGGAGGGGATTTTACCATTTCCCTCAATCAATTTGTGCCTGTGCACTGTTAACGCTTTTTTGTTTAGCTGTTTGAAACTTGGTCGTCTATTTTATCTTTGTCGCTTCGATCTCGTAATTTTCAATTCCGCAATTCGCGTTGATCAATTGAGTGCCTGTGGCCACTGTAAACTGGGCTTGGCCCTAACTGTCAATATGGAATTAATGGTAATCCATTCGTCAAGTACGGTCAATGGCATACCGCGGTTGACAACTTGGCACGCGCGTTAGTAGAGCAGCAGCAGAGCCACAAGCTTCTCTTCCCCGACAGTACTCGCCTATGCCCGACTGTAGTCGAGAGTTTTTAGACGGTGCCTTGGTGAGGTCCAGACTCTACAGCTGCTCTCCAGGTGGCCACTGGGTGTCTTTCGATCAGCGTAGGTCTCTGGTTGCATCTCGTTGGAATTGGGCCCCGCACCACTGGCGTTTCCACTTCCAAGAAATTGGTAGCTTTAGACTGCATGTTGTGTGGGAGTATAAGTCTGTTCCCCCAATGCGAGCGTCAGGATTCATTCTTGTTTCTAGTGTTCTTCTTTTGACGCCATATTATTTGCTTACATTTTTGCTGGATTACGGTGTAGAGGCTGGAATTAGCAAGTTCTTTTCGCCTTTACTATCTGAACGTAATCGGTGGGTACGACGAGGGCAACTTTTTGCACCTTTGGGTATCTCAGCAGTAGGAGAAGTTACACATCTTTAGGAAGAGCCGAGCGGAAGTTTCTGCATCATGGGTGTAGACAAAAGATTAAAGAACCCAGTCCAGTCAGCTGTTTTTTGGGTGAAGAAACAACCGCCAAAAGTAAAAACCGGTCTAGGAGTTCTAGCTGGAATATTGGCTCTTCTCTTCTTGCGCATGGTGGTTGTGGACCATGACAATTTATTTGTCGCAGCAGAAGCCATCCACTCTCTTGGCATTGGGGTTCTGATATATAAGCTCATGAAGGAGAAGACATGTGCAGGTAAATTATCACAAGCGACCACGGCTCCGTCGATTCCATCATGACACATGGCTGCTGTTGCTTACTTTTGGTGTTGCTGGATTCACCATACATATTATTTGCTGTTCTCCTATAATGTCAACCACCATTATTGTATCTCGTATTTAATTTGATAGAGTGAAGAATTCTAGTTATTCTCTGCACTACCCCTTTTCCAGCATATCATATCTTCCCTCCATCTGCTTAAAACCTCTTAACCTGCAAGCATGGGCATTGCTGTATCCTTGCCCTTGCTTCCTTTCTCGTATATTTGGCTTATGTGAATTTTGGCTGACCTGATGCATTTCACTTCTCTATCTTGTGCTTCTGACAGAGTCATCCTTGGGATAGGAAACAAGCAACAATGCAGCTGCTGTGTCTTAGTCTTTACTAATAAATCATAATATTATATAATATTAATAATAATATTAATTATAAATACACATATCACGTATAATTATAATTAAATATTATTATATTAATTATTTATATATTAATAATGCCTCTATATACTTCTGCAGGAGTGCAAGGTCCAACCAGGCAAGCATTATAAAACATACATGTGCGGTGCATGGATGCCTCTAGAACCTTTAGGACCTGCAGGAAATGTTTGGGTAGGTGATAAGGCACATGCAAGGGGCAGGGCAGTTGTGTGATTCTAAGTGCAGAGTGTCGGCCCCATGGAGCTCATGGGAGGCACCTGGGATGTGCTATTGAGCAGGAGCTTCATGAGTTGTATTTATTTACATCTCGTTAGAGCATGCTGGGTTTGGGGGGGGTTGTGAGGGGGGGGGGGTTCCTTTGGGGCAGGGCCCCGTTGTGCAGCCATGTGGCAACGCCACAGCATCCAGCTGCAGCTGCAGCACATGTTGTGGCAGGGGCAGAGTGTGCGTTGGTGGCTAATTAAGAAGCATTCATGGTTTTGAAAACATGAAGCAGCCTGCCATGTGTCGTTGCACCTCCTCCTCTGTGCCAGGCCTGCTAGCTTGCGTGCTAGTAGCATGCTGGTGGGGGGTTTCACCCCTTCAACTTTTTACCCTGCGAAGGCAGAAATGGTAGTGCGACAGTGAAAGAATTACTGGAGGTATTTTACGGGGTCTGGTTCTGGCAGTAAAACTAGACATGTGCTTCTGGTGTTATTACGATACGTCACTGGTCTATCATTGAAAACGTGTTACTGGAGATAAATCACTGGACATATGTTAATGGAAAATGTGTCGTTGGAAATTTAGGGACCTCCACTGTCCAGCATGTGAGCCTGGCTTAGGAGCCTTTGGAGCTGCAAGCGTGGCAGGCCCAGTCACCAGTCACCAGTCACTAGTCGTCAGTCACCTGGCTGCCCTCCTCGGCCGTCCTCGTCACCCCATTTGGCCCC
>WELA01009199.1:0-14216 GCA_009602735.1 Mesotaenium endlicherianum | reverse complement strand
GGGGGGGGGTATGGTTGTTAAAAACATCAAAATAACGTATGTTAAATGGTGGCAATGATCGGGCAACACACATTGCTCTATAAGAGAGTGCCTAGATTGAGAAGAGAAGGAACAACATGTGAAAGAGAAAAGAAAGGAACAAGGCACAGGAACTTTCTTTGTAAGGGAAAGAGGCAAGAGAGTGCAGCGTGCGCTTTTTCCTTTTCTTTTCTGTTCTTTCCTTTTCTGGGGTTTAAGGTGAGGGTTGGGGGTTTAGAGTTAGGGTTCGGGGTTTGGAAAAAGAGGGGCAAGAGAGTTACATACGTTCTCTTGGCTCGCGGCAAGTCCCACCCCCCCGTCATCTGCACCAAAACAAGCCATCAATTTGTTTTTTTATTATTTTTTTTGGTGAGCACGCATGTGTGCATACACGCGCGCGTGCGTGCCTCCAAGTGCCTGCAAGTGCCTCCTTGAGTGTATGTGTATGTGTGCGTGCATGTGTGCACGTGTGTGCACATGTGTGTACGCACACACATGCGCGCGCGTGCGTGCATAAAGTATCCGTGCATCCATCTGTGAAGTTGAGCTGTGGGCTCTTCTTCGCACCACGGAATCGAAAAATGCACCTCTTGATCGTTCTCAATCAACGCTCCAGTGCTCTCTCACATCCTCTCTCGATGTTCAGTTCACTCGGAAACAAGCCGCGCCAAAAGACATCCCCTACCAAAAGCCAAAAGCACGTCCTAGTCAGCAACAAAACACGAGACATTGGTCGTCAACAACGGCCCCCCCACCCCCCAACGGGCGCGGTGCCTTAAGAGGAGTAGGGAAGAATTTGAAAGGGCGTGCACGAATGCAAGTGAAGAAAAGTGCGTTGAGGAGCAGACCTCGCGATAGTCGGGACGCGACGCCAGCGACGCCACACGGCCGGACCTCCTCCCGGCTCCTTCGAGGGAGCCCCTCGCGCCAGGCGTCCGCACCTGGAAGCAGACACCGTGGGCATGCGACAGATGAGCACGCGACAGATGAACATGCAATAGATAAGCACGCGGTAGCACATATAGATGTGAATGAGAGCACGATATACAACGGCAGTAGTATATTGTAGTAGGATGCGACATCCCCCTCCCCCTCTCCCTCTCCCCCTCCCGCTCCCGCTCCCTCTCCTTCTCCCTTTTCAGCTCCCTCTCCAGTGCGAGTGATGATGGGCCCAATGACGCCCTGGCAGCGCCGGGAACGTGCGCTCGCAGTCGGGCACACTCAGTGCTTGCTCTTGCGCGCTCATGTGCTTGCAGTTGCACGCCGCGCACAAGCTACATCACAGAGTGCTGCGTTTTGCAGCCATCAAGGTAAGAACTGGGAGTGGAATTGAGGCAATGCGAGTCACGCCAGGCGGGGGGGAGGGGGCGCGCGACTCTGCGCTCAGCAGAGAGGACCTGGAGAGCTCGCAATCGCGCACTCGTGCGCTCGCCAGTTGCGCAGACATGAATCTGTGGTTGTCCAAGCATGTGCTTGCTTCCGGTTGCGCGCACACACTACCCGCAAAAATGAGAGAAGGGGAGGCGCTCGCAACTGACAGCAAGGGGCCCGCGCGGCCCCGGGCCCAGCGGAGGCTTTGCAGAGCCCACAACGTCTCTATTACGAGCTTGCAAAAGTTTGGAGCGCATTGTCACCCCCACGCGCGCGCGCACGCGGTCCACAACTTGCGCAGGGAGGCAAGAGGCGAGAGGTGTCAGGACCCGCGACAGGAGCCTAGCCCGCACGGCTCTGCCTGGGACTAGCAGAGGGCATGGGAGGCTTGAAAGTGTGCCAACGTCTGTGCGCACATGCAACAGCTGGAACAGGGGGAGGGGGGAGGGGGGAGGCGTTTGCGACTCACGATAGGGGCCCGCACGACTCTGGGCTTGGCGGAGGACTTGGCGAGCTCCTGGCACGCCTCCACCAGCCCCATCGCCTGCGCTTGTCGAATCGCCCCCGCCCCCCGTCACCCCCCCAATCACCCGCCCACGGCCCGTCGCTCACTGTCAGCATGTGTGCCAAGTCAGCAGGCGTGCCAAGTCAGCAGACGAGCCCGAGGAGGGTCGAGGTGGTCGAATAGTCTCCACACCACACCCCACAGCCCATTGCACCTCGCCCCACATGCCCGCAGCAGGCGAGTCGATTTGCAGACAGGTAGGTCATGGGAGGTTCAAGGTGGTAAAATCACCCCCTCCTCATTGCTCCCACCCTGTTGCTCAGAGTGCCCGCAGCAGGCGAGCCAAGTCAGCAGACATGCAGGCTCTAGGGTTGAGAAAGATGGGAGGGGAGGGAAAAGAGGGGGGGGNAGAGAGAGAGAGAGAGAGATAGGGGGGGGGGGAGGGGGGGGGGAGAGAGAGCAGGTGCGAAAGAGGAAAAGCACGAGAGAATCTCATGAAGATTTTGGGTTGGAGCGTCCCTTGTGTGTGTGTGCGTGTGTATGTGTGTGTATGTGTTTCTGTGCGCGTATGCGAGAGAGACAAGAGCGCGTGCTCACCTGCATCTTCTTGAGGTTGTCGTTGATGCGCTGGGCTCGCGCCACCTCATACTCGTTGTTGGCGGCTCCCATGGCTGCCTTCCTTCTTCCCTCAAAGCCTTTCACTAGTTATGAGCCAATTTAAATTTGACAAGTTTAGGTAGGGGCAAATGAACTGAAATATATATCACAAGTATAGATGGTCATGCGGTTATGGATAACTTAGCGGATAAGGTACCCTGCACAGGCAAACATACGGCAGAAGAGAAACAGAGAAAGGAGTCACACACGTGCTCAGGTTGTCATAAGTAGGGGCGCGTTCGCACCTTAGTCCCAACCCTAACCTTAACCCTAAATCCTAGGCTTATTCGTACCGAACCCGTAATCCTGACGTCAGAACCTGACACCCTCTGGGGCACAAGTCCACATTCCCCCATACTGTACAGACGATCGTCTGATACGTGTGCACGCGACAAACGCACACACATACAAAGTGTGGAGACAATTCCTGTTGGGAGGGGGGTGTGTGGACAGGGAGAATTACAGCGTGATCAAATAAGGTGCATAGCGTATGATTTCTCCACCCACATGCATACACCTTCTGAGGGTACATGTTCACATATATATGAGGGTATACATAAGCACATGCCTAGTTGGCAGGCTTTTATCAATCGCATCTTAGGGCAACAATGGGAGCAGATGAAAGTGCAGGTGTGGGGGTGGAGGGGGTGTAGCTGCCAAAGGGGAAGAGGGGCTGGGCTTTCAAAATCATTAGGACTCCCTGAGAGGTGGGCAAAGCCAACTGCGTGGGGTTGTGCTATGCATGGCAACCATGGCTGACAATGGTTTTCCATTGTTGCAGAATGCGAGAGTCCATGGACAGGAATGATGCAGCTACGGATGAAAATTTTTTGAGGGAGGCTTCATGGGTCTTCAGGATGAGGGCTACGTGTTCTGGTGCGAGGCAAGGCTTAGGGTTTAGAGTTAGGTTTCAACGGAGGGGCCAGGTCAAGCAGGGCAAAAAGAGAAAGAGAGAAAGAGCTTGGCAGGAAGCGTTTATTTACTCCAAATGTGTTTTCCCCTCAGGACAGGGTTGCTTGCTAGTTTCTTCTTTTTCTTATTATTTGCTCTCCTTCAGGCATGCACAAACCTCAACTGCCTTCACTCTGCCAACTCTTTGTTAAGTATCTTGATGTTCAAGCTTTAAAAACTTGTGACGAGTGTGTTCGCATCCTGCCAAGTACGTTGATTGCAGACGAACTTGTCCTTTCCCTGTAACCAACTGAGAGGAATCTTAAGAATCATAACAAGTCCATTATCTGTAATATGCTCTTTGCCGCTAAATTTGTGCAGGATTGTGAACAAAATAAGATACACTGTCTCCAGGTCCGGCCTGTTCTACTACCACGTGCTATTAAGATTTTAGGTTGCATGTGGAGTGGGGAGATGAAAGGGACAACAAGTCCAAGCAGGAGTCATTCCTGAACGATGGTGAAGTGGAAAGAACAATAATATCGGTACAACGATATAACTACAAAGAAATGAACCCGTTTTCTTCCACGCAACTTAAAAGTGAAGCTCAATCACTAGTGCAAATGCGACGTTAACGCGGGTAAAAAACTTGTAGGTTTTGCGTAGTAAAGATTTTCAAATGTCTCATCAGCTATTGGAAGACTTACTTCAATGAAAAGAGCTTAACGCATCGACCAGACGAGCTTAATTTTGCACGTCAGTCCTCATACAACTCCCCTTTCGAAATGCACCTCCAGTTAAACTAGCACATTATCATTAACACGTCCTGAATGTGCATTTCTCCGAGCATTCAGATAATGAGCTGAGAGTTACGTGCTCCTATAGCTCACGAATGCCTCAGACTTGCACTCACTGTAGTCTTTTGTGTCCATCCATTTCACGTTCATATTCAAAACTGCAATACATGCTGGAAAAGATTATGAAGCATGCAGGGACAGAACGGGACTGAATGGTGGGACTGGGGAGTGGGGGACTCGGATCGGGCGGGCTTGAGGGTACTTCGAGGGCGCGGAAGGTGGGCGTGTCAATCACACGTTTTGATCATGGTTTCGATGAAGTTCGATGAGAACCAACGGCACGAGTCAGTACGGATGGAAAAAAGAATTCCCTGAGGCATGTCATGCAATTATCTGAGCCTGATCTCTGAAATGCGCGCGGCTATGGACTTGGCTGCTCTGTCGGTAGTTCAACAGAGAGTTTATGGAAAGAACATGATTGTCGAGGGTTTTTTTCCACTTTAACGTTATTTTGAGGTGCCACCTTACTTTTTGTGGACACTTTTGCTTCACAACACTACTGTTTTTGGAGACTACTATAACCAAAAATAAATTTTTATGGACTATGTGAAACAACGGGTTTGTTGTGTTTCAAATTAATCAAGGTTACTATCTAGAATATAAAAGGCAATGAGTTGAAATATGCTGCCTCTGTAGCCACTTTTCCTACCTACCTACCTACCGCAGTGGGTACATAAGGAGGTTTGCATCCATATGTGAGGTTCAATTTATCATGCACTTCGCTTGGAAAAAGTTGTAATCATTGATGTAGGTGAAACATTGCTCAAATCTACTTCAGTTCTAATAGCATAGCTGCAAGAAGAGGACACAGCAATACCTTGCCACCCCTCTTACGACATTAAGTTTCTCCCACGTAGCCTTTCTCCCATATAGTATCTACTACACATTGCATCATGGGAACCTTGCCCGCCCCCTTGCACTTGCAATTGTCCCCCACACACACAAATAACTCGACATCAACATCCAATAACAATTTATCTTTTAGAACGCCTAGTTCATATAAGCGTAAAGAAGCACGGCATACATCTAGTCCCTCTTGTTCTGCCCCTACCACATGGATTGTCTCACACCACCGCTTAGCGCGCGGTACGTAATTAGGCCCACTAAAAACACAATTTCTTTGTTCATTATGAGGAACCTGGCTGCATCAGCAAGCTACGTTTCCAACCTTTTTGCATTCACCTGCATTGTCCACTTGCTTGTAATGAATCAAGTCATTACTTATTTAGGGGGTAATGAGGCCCACTAAGGACACAACTTCTTTGTTCATTTTGAAGGTCCTGGTGCATCAGCAAGCCATGTTCCCAACCTTTTTGCACTAACCTGCGTTGTCTACTTGCTTGTAATGAATCAATTTATTATTAGTTTTAATTGCTTGCACATTAAATGATCATTACATCAAGTAATACGTCAATATACTTACACGTGCGAGTTGATCTAAATGACTGCATGTCGATAAAAATATTGACATGTGCGAGTTCGTCTAAATGACTGTATGTCGATAACATGCAAGTTTACTCACTTTGTCGAAAAGGTCAGCAGGATGACTTTTACATCGTAGTGTAATTTGCTGACTTTGTCAACCGAGTTCAGCAGGATATATATTTGTAAGTATTATACGTAGATTCTTATATAGACATAGTAAAGTTGCGGGATGATAGTCAGTAGACTTATTACTAGGAGTCTCAGTACGCTGAGTGTAAGGTCATAGGTTTATAAAGTGCATTTTTGAGTTTCATGAAAGAATGTTTTGATTGTATATTAATGTAGAGTGCATTTTTGTGGTCATTTTGATATAAAGTTCATCGAATTTGGTCAAGTATTGAGAGAGTCATGTATTTCCGAAGTTTAATTAGTTTTGAGGTCGGTTGACGACTGTCCTTAATTCACGGTGAGCGCGACCGTCGGNTGTCCTTAATTCACGGTGAGCGCGACCGTCGGATTGACCGACAGCGTCGAGCGATCTGGCCCGTTAGAATAAACTCGAACCTTCACGTAAGTTCGGCTGACGCGGAGTGCCGACTAGGTCGATTTACCTAGAAGTTTCGGTTTAGCCTAGCGCGTCTAAGATAGAATATTCTAGTAATGTCGATGCATGTATGTGGACGTCAATTCGGCCCGACACGTCAGATTAGACTGATCTGGCTTACTCACGAATATTCTGGAAGGGACGATTTGACGAACACTAAGGAAAATCCGTAACTTCCTCCTAGGGAGGAGCACTTAGGCAGAAAATTATAGATAGGCATAACTTCTTTGTTTCTTATCAATTTTCACTTCTATAAATTTCTACGGGTTTGTAATGACAAGGCCTTTCATCCTACAGCATTTGTGAGCAGTTTTTTGCTACTCAAAATGTTGAGCATTTTTCCTAAGCTTCCTTAGTGACATGCCGCTGCACTCCCTAACATGATTGCAACTAGTTCCTTTCCTCGTGAGTTACTACGCTTTCACTAGGGCACTCTGCCCCTTTCATATGGTATCGAAGCTGGGCTAGTTTGCATATTATATTATGGAGTCGCAACCGGCAGCTGGAGGAGGCGAACATGTCGAGCATGTTGAGCGCGCGGGGCAGCAGGCAGCACCAACGATGACTAGAGAGCAACAAGAGATGCAGGCAATGTTGAGGCAGATGGCAAACGCAATTGGAGGAGAAGTCTATACACAATTTCAACAAAATATGCGCCAGGAGGTGGAGAGAATGGTGCGAGTTGTTATGGGGAATGCCGCTTCGACAAGTTCGGCACCTACACCCGTTGTACCACCAATTCATGTTAACCCAGTGGTGCAACCAGTTATTCCACCCGCATCGGGAGTGCGTGCGCATAAGCCTGAAGTGTATACTGGAGAGCGTGGATCGCCGCCTGTTCATCAATGGATTTTTGGAGTGAAGAAGTTTATGGAGTATTCTGCGCTCACGCCCGACATGAAAGGGGCAGAGTGCCCTAGTGGAAGCGTAGTAACTCACGAGGAAAGGAACTAGTTGCAATCATACTAGAGAGTGCAACAGGATATCATTAACAAAGCTTAGGAAAAATACTCAACATTTTGAGTAGCAAGAAACTGCTCACAAATGATGTAGGATGGAAGGCCTTGTCATTACAAACCCGTAGAAATTTACAGAAGTGAAAACTGATAAGAAACAAAGAAGTTATGCCCATTTATATTTTTTTTGCCTAAGAGCCCCTCCCTAGGAGGAAGCTACGGATTTTCCTAAGTGTTCGTCAAATTGTCCCTTCTAGAATATTCGTGAGTAAGCCAGATCAGTCTAATCAGACGTGTCGGGCCGAATTGACGTCCACATACATGCATCGACATTACTAAAATATTCTATCTTAGACGCGCTAGGCTAAACCGAAACTTCTAGGTAAATCGACCTAGTCGGCACTCCGCGTCAGCCGAACTTACGTGAAGGTTCGAGTTCATTCTAACGGGCCAGATCGCTCGACGCTGTCGGTCAATCCGACGGTCGCGCTCACCGCGAATTAAGGACAGTCGTCAACCGACCTCAAAACTAATTAAACTTCGGAAATCCATGACTCTCTCAATACTTGACCAAATTTGATGAACTTTATATCAAAATGACCACAAAAATGCAATCTATACTATTATACAAACAAAACACACTTTCATGAAACTCAAAAATGCACTTTATAAACCTATGACCTTACATCATCCCCCTCCTCAAGGTGCGAAGTCCTCGACGCATTCTGCAGATAACGTCTCAACTTACTCTTACAATGAGTCAAGTTGGCCTCTGGCTCCCAAGTGTTGTCGTCCGCATGGTAGCCTTTCCACTTGACCAGATACTTTTGGACAAATCGTTGACCTCGTTTGACTCGTCGATCGCCGACAATCGCCTGCACTTCATACTCCATTACATCATCGATCTCGACCGGTGGTGGCGGTGTAGGTAGTCGTCCTGAATGTCCTTCATTGGGGTCAACTGACAAGGAACACATCATGGATACGCCAGCCTGAAGGAAGTTCCAACTTGTAGGTCACTGGATTAACCTGCTTGAGCACCACAAAGGGACCTGTAAGCCGTGCCCGCAGTTTCCTCTTGCCTGTGAAAGGTAGGTTCTCTGTGGACAAGAGTACTTTGTCGCCCACATGGAATGTCACTTCCCTCCTGTGCTTGTTAGCATGCTTGACCTGCTCTTCCTGTGCCTTCCGAATACACGTCTTTGCCATATGCCAAGTGTTGGCCATCTGCTCTATAAAAGCTTGTGTAGTAGGAACCTGAGTCTCCTTGGCCTTCTCCAACAAGATGTTCCCTGGATGATATACTACTCTTCCATAAGCCATAGCGAATGGTGACTGCTTGGTGGATCCCTGCATGCTGTTGTTGTAGGCAAACTCCAATCCTGGCAGCTTCTTGTCCCACTCTGAAGGGTCCTCCATAGTGAAACTCCTGAGCACCTCTTGCAGAGTTCTGTTGAGCCTCTCACTCTGCCCGTCTGTCTGAGGATGATAGGAAGTGCTCATACTCAACTTGGTCCCCATCAAAGTAAACAATGACCGCCAGAAGTTGCTAGTAAACTTTGGATCCCGATCTAAAACAATCACCTTCGGCAACCCATGTAGCCTGAAAATATGATCAAAGAATAGTCATGCCACATCCGCTGCTGTAGAAGTCTCCTTCATGGGAATGAAGTGAGCCATCTTGCTGAGTCTGTCAGACACAACGCATACTGCGTCGTGCCCTTGACCACTCACTGGTAACGACGTGATGAAGTCCATAGCAATCTGCTCCCAAGGATACTCTGGAATAGGCAGGGGCTGCAATGTACCTCCCTTCTTTTGATTTGGTGTCTTGTTTCTCTGGCACGCATCACAACTCCTGATCCACTCCTTGATGTCCTTGTCCATATTTCTCCAATAGTACTCTCGCTTCAACACGCTTGCCGTCTTCTCGCTTCCAAAGTGTCCAGCATATAAGCAGTCATGATGCTCCGCAAGTAGTAAGTCTCGTAGCTCCTTGATGTCAGGTACCACCACTCTCTTGGAATCACCATAAAACCATATGCCGTCCTCCTTCTGCATACTTGAGTTGGACTCAGCTGCTCCACCATCAGCAAACTGTGGGTCCTCCTCATAACCTCTTTGAAGCTTCTCCTTGAAGTCCATACTCTCCTTGATGACCGAGACAGCTGCAAGGTCACACCTTCTGGATAAGGCATCTGCAGGGTTGATCTTCCCAGATAAATACTCAATCTCGTGGTCGAACTATTACAGAAACTCCATCCACCTTGCCTGTCTTGGTGTCAACGTTGGTTGCGTCATAAACTTCTCCAAGCTCTTGTGGTCGGTCTTGATGAACACCTTCCGGCCGTCCACATAATATCGCCAAAAATCCTCAAAGCCTGGATAATAGCTAACATCTCTCGCTCGTGTGCTGCATAGTTCTGCTCCGCAGGACTTAACTTTCTGCTCTCATATGCCACAGGCTGCAATCCTTTGCCCTGGTCCTGGAGAAGAATGGCTCCCACTGCAAAATTTGATGCGTCCGTGATGATGGTGAAAGGAAGCTCTGGACTTGCAATTGCCAACAAAGGTGCCTGTGTCAACAGCTCCTTAATCTTCTCAAAGGCTTGCTGCTCCTTGTCACCCCATAGCCACTTCTCCTCCTTCTTCAACATGTCCGTCAGCGGTGCACACTCCTTGGCAAATCCTTCAATGAAACGTCGATAATAATTCGCTGTGACATTTTTGCTTTTTGAGAGGATCTTTCCTTGGTATTCAAGGAATACTTAATTCAAGTGGGAGGAAAATCTGTATACTTGTGGAAATTGACGAATACTCGAAAGAGCAAAAGTGAAAACTAACGTAGAATGTGTGCTTGTGAGAGTTGCACTCACAATGACTCTGCAGGTATTTATACCTGCACAACATGAGGCACTGGAGTGCTTCGAGTCACCACCTAGGGCACTGGTTCATGTTCAACAAAAACGGTCGAAGGTACATGTCCCATTCGGCCGAATGCTCGAAACGCGCAATTGGCCGTTTGGAGACTTTTCGACGGTTTCCGAAAAACCGTTTCGCGCCAAACGGGCGTTTTCGCATTCTCGCGACTTTCCGAAAAAGACGCGATTGATCGCGGAGTCGCGTACACATGCTTTCGTCATGAACCGGTAGTTTAAAAAGCTACTTTGGCCAATCGGTTAGGTGTGAACGTTTCAAACGAAAGTCGCGGGTTCGAATCCGCTCGGATGCAAAGCGACTTTGCATATTTCGTTTCGTTTGACTTGACGACTGTTTATTTGTATTAATGATACGACAGTTTCTTCGTGTTAGCACTAGTCGTAATCCGAAATCTGTGTTGTCCATTATTCGTAATAATGACAATCAAAATAACTTAATCAAACAATGATTAACTAAATTATCAAAATTATTCAAAGTAACTTTATGAATGATTATGTCGTACTTTTGCGAAGTAGTCGAATTACGTTACGACGCTTTTTGCAATAGTATCTCGGTCGTTTCGCCAATCGACCGGGAATTAATCGGCACACGTGTGTGGCGAATAATTCAATGTGATGCAATCATTTATCAAATTACTTATGATAAATAGTATAACGTATTTTAGGTAATTGGGAAAACGTCCCAAATATGCCTAAAAAGCTCAAATCGTTACACTCCTCCCCCCTAAAAAGAACTTGACGTCCTCGTTAAGCGTACGTCTTTTAAGTCGTAGATGTGTCGATACTAGCCTTGACTAGCGGAAAACACTGGTGAGCGATTGGACTATGCATCATCACAGTGACGGAAAAGAGCGATTACTTGGCCGCGTCTCTTTTGCGTTTGTTCCATGGCTTACGAAGAGCGCTTGGTAGCACAGTTGCCTCGGCGCAGAGCTTTTGAGCATCAGCCTATCGTAACCAATATTGTTGGACCAGGTCCTTACAATTAAGTAGGATTTCGTCCTGAGGTTCGTACGAGTTCCAACTGGAATCGTAATCTAGCCACTTTATCAAAAGCTCCACGCGTGGAGGTTTATGACGAGTGTAGCGGTGTTCGAAGACCTCCTCTACATCCCAGGCCTTATCATCATCGGCGAGTTCCAATTCCGGTGCTTGTTGCTGATAGCGGCCATCGGACCTAAACAGCTTCAGTAAACTGACATGGAACACAAGATGCGTTCGCCCCATGGATTTAGGCAAATTCAGTCTGTATGCAACAGGTCCAACCTTTGCGATAACGATAAAAGGGCCTACCCAGCGAGGCAGAAGCTTGCGCTTTCCTGGGCGCTTGAGTTGGAGGTTTTTAGTCTGCAAAAATACTTTATTGCCAACTTGAAAACTTAGCTCAGTCATGTGCGTGTCAGCAAACTTTTTGTGCCGATCTCGAGCAGCGGCTAAAGCCAGCTTCGCGTTTTTGTGCACCTCTTGAAGAGAATGGACAAATAGGCGTGCACTTGGTACTCTCATGGTTGACAGCCCCGCCTCAGCGTAAACGACGCGCGTGAGAGGAGTGTGCGGATGTCGCCCATAGTTAAGGAAAAATGGAGTTTCCTTAACACTTTCCTGATAAGCATTATTAACTGCAAACTCTGCGACTGAAAGGAGGGTATCCCAGTCGTCTTGGCGAGGATTCACATGATGCCTAAGGAACTGTTGCAGAACGCCGTTCATTCATTTTGTCTGACCATTGGTCTGAGGATGGAAGCTAGTTGACATCTTAAGTTTCGTGCCGAAATGCGAACAAACTTCCTGCCAGAAGTGGCTCGTAAATCTACTGTCACGATCACTTATGATTTCTTTCGGCATGCCATGCAACTTGAACACGTGATCTACGAAGAGACGTGCGGTCTCGACGACATCAAGTGCTGGGGTAGTGGCCACAAAGTGTACCATCTTAGTGAAACGATCCACGATCGTTAGCACCCCATTGTGTCCTCGATCGGTGGTAGGCAATTCAACGACAAAGTCGAGGCTTATGCTTTCCCAAGGAGCACATGCAAGTTCCAATGGTTGCAACTTCCCAGCGGGCAACGTATTGCTCGGCTTATTCCTCCGACATGTTGCGCAGTTGATGATGTACTCGGCAACATCAACCTTAAGGGACGGCCAAATGTACCCTCGGCGCAAAGAGTGTGTGATTTTGGTAATTCCATGATGACCTGAGTAAGGAGAGTCATGCGCTTCTCGTAGTAGCACATGTCTTACTCGGCCTTCTGGGACAGCAATGCGCCCATTGTGCCACCAAAAACCGTCCTCAAACAAATAGTTTGAGTGTTCTTTCCTTTTATCCATACTGTCCATCGTTACGGCTACACCGTTCAAGCCAGTACCCTGGAGATCTAGGAAAAACGGATCTTTGAGATAGCCCTCGTGAAATAGTTGATGCAGGTCAAGTATTTCCGAGTTATGCATGCTATCCAAATCGGGTGTGCCCGCGTCACCAGGCTGGTTGCGGTCAGACGTCTGGGGGGGTACAGCAGAATCAAGGGTGGCCGCCCTCGAAACCTGACCATTTCGTTCTCGCAAGCTCGCAACAGTCCCCAACATCAAGTGGTGGTGAGGAATTCGACTTAGAGGATCAGCAACATTGTTGCGGCCTGGGCGATACGCCCACTCAAAGTGGAATCGTTGCAAGAACTCAGACCATCTCGTCTGTCTCCTTGACAGCGTTGGCTGAATTTGAAAGAAAGTATTTGGACAGTGGTCCGTAACCACTGTCAAACCTTTGCAGCCTTCCAAATAACATCGCCAAGTTTTCAAAGGGTATATGACTGCCCAGAGCTCCTGCTCTGTCGTTGAGTAATTTTGTTCGGCAGGTTTCAGCTTTCGACTCTCAAAACTGATAGGCTGGCTTGCCTGCTGCAGTACAGTCCCTATTCCAACACCAGACGCATCGACGACGACTTCGGAAGGCAAGTCGGGATCGGCTAATGAAAGAAGTGGCGCATTCGTGAGTGCATACTAAATGCGCTCAAACGCATGTTGCGTATTCTCATCCCAAATGAACGTCTTATCTTTCCTTGTCAGAGCAGTGAGTGGCGCGGCCATCACTGAATAACCTTGCATAAACTTACGAAAGTAGTTAGCAAACCCGAGGAATGAACGTAGAGTATGTATATCGGTTGGGACAGGCCAGTCAGCGACACACGCTACATTGGCTGGGTCAGGGCGCACCCCTTTCGAACCCACTATATGTCCCAGGTACAACAATTCATCCTTTAGGAAGGAACATTTCTTGAGCTTAGCGTACAGCTGCTGCTCACGAAGGATTTGCAACACCAACTCGAGGTGCTTGTAATGCTCGTCCCTGTTCTTTGAGTAGACAAGGATATCGTCGAGGTAAACTTGGACGAATTTCCCCAAGTAAGGTCTAAACAAATCGTTCATGGTACTTTGGAATGTCGCTGGTGCATTGGTAAGTCCAAAACTTAGGACTTTGTATTGGAAATGCCCAATAGGCGTTTGAAACGCTGTTTTGGGGACAGCCTCTTGTGTGATTCGAATCTGATGATAGCCTTGGGCTAAATCAAGCGAGGAGAACACGCATGCCCCCTGCAGCGAATCAAACAAATCATCAATGCGAGGCAACGAATAGCGGTTCTTGACCGTTATGTTGTTCAACGCACGATAATCAATGCACATTCTAAGCGTCCCATCTTTCTTTTGGACAAAGAGGATGGGGGCCCCGAATGGAGAAGAGCTCGGCTCAATCCAGCCTTTCTCCAGCAAGTCGCTAATTTGATCTTTCATCTCAGTCATTTCCAACGGGCTTAGGCAATAAATCGGTCGCCAAGTCGTTTGAGAATCGGGAATGAGAGGGATGGTATGTCCAATACCCCTATCAAGCGGAAGCCCGGTGTAGTGAAACAGATAGATAAAGTACTTAGTGAAATGTAATACTTTATCTATTCAAGACAAGGATCTTTGAACACAAGTGGTAGCTTCTTGAAAGAG
>WELA01009192.1:442020-459499 GCA_009602735.1 Mesotaenium endlicherianum | reverse complement strand
TCGGCACGCACTCGTCACTCCTTCCGAGTCCTTCGATGTGCTCCTAGGGCAGGACGTGCTCTTTCCCATTGGCGCCGTGGTCAACAACTGGACAGANACAACTGGGCGGAGCGCGTCTTCTATCGTCCCGACTGGAGGACAGGGGGGACGCGCACCGCATCCTTGCCCCTTGACATTGTCGATCGCCGCCCAGCAGTGTCGGCTCTTTATGGCTTCATGGGGCTGGGCGATGGCCGGCCAGTGGTCAAGACCGATAAGGACGGGCCTGAGGACGAGGAGATCTCTGTGGAGGTGGACCTGCTCGAGCCACAGGACGAGGAGCCGGACCTACCTAGTGTCGAGCTCCACCTCACGCCGCAGCAACAGGCGGATGTCCTGGCAGCCCAGGCCAGGGAGCAGATCCGCATCTGCACTGCCCACAGCGCGATGATGCGGCAGATGGCGGACGATGCCACTGAGGCCCTCGCCACGGCCAGCACAGCCATCGCTGCCGCCGCCCTTGCTCGCGGTGCAGCCGCAGCGCCTACGGCTCATCAGGGGGTCTTGGCCTCTCGCGGCGAGCCGTCCGCGAGGACCGACGTCCGCGTTCGCCACGACGTGCCTGTTGGCGTGGCCATTCAGTACAGTATGGACTCTCAGCCAACCCCTCACGACGCCTCGCATCAGACCGGCGAGACCTGGCCTCGCACCACGGCATCCAAGGACGAGGTCATGCGGCAGGCAGCTTCTCCTGGCAGATCCGACAACCAGTCCCTCAAGAGTGAGGAGGAGACACAGAGGGAGCGACTGCCAGAGGCATCCGTTGAGGTACTCAGCGCGGAGCCACCAGAGGAGACCCCGCCAGCTGCGCCTACGGCACGCAGGCAGCGCGCACCTACTGGTCCGCCCGGCTTCAGCGCACCCAGCCAGCCCATGACACACGACTGGCCCAGCAGGGCTCGCACCGACGCCGCTGGACCCAGCCGTCCAGTGTCACACGACTGCTCGACGAGCCACGAGTGTCGCCGCATTGCACATTTGTTTGCAACAAGCCGGGTTGCCGCGGCCTCCTCTAGCGCTGGCACACACTCCATACAGCAGCCAGCGCCTTGGCTCAGCGTCCGCGAGCCACCCCGCACAACCCCGTCTATCTGCGCTCATCTGACCTACGCACATCGCACTAGGCCGACCATTGGGCCCGCTCGAGAGACCACTCCTCTCCGCGAGACGAGCCGCTCCCGATCGCTCACACCCCTTTGCGAGACGCAACAGGTGACTCCCCTCCGCGAGATGCGAACCCGCTCCATCACGCTGCCCTACGACGACAGGGAGCGCACGCCTCCTTACGACGACACGCGGGCCCGCAGGGACACGCCGCCATACGACGACACTCAAGACCGACGCCGCACTCCGCCCTTCCGGCCCCTCTCAGCTGGCGACGACGCTCAGTCTTCTTCCGAGGCGCATTTTGTGATGCTGGCCCCTACAGCTCCGCGCGCTAGCGTCCCTCGCAACCACATCGCTGGCGACGGTCCCTCCGGGTCACCTCCTCCCAAGGTGTCCCGCATCGACAGCAGGCCGCCCAGTCGCCACCCATCTACGGTCGTCGCACGCACACGGCTCATGCCTAGTCTCTGGCAGCCCCGAGACGCGCCCGTCCCATGAGGGCAGCCCCGGCCGCGAGTCCAGCTGGCCCCTCGCCGGTTAGTTAGGTCCCTGCAGGAGGTCGACAGCTCCGAGCGCTCTGTCTGCACAGTCCCCTCTGCAGACATGCGCGCACGCCAGCGAGCCTACTTTGACCCGCACCCCTACTTGACTCAGCGTCCCGTTCTCGACCAGCTGGCCCACGCGGCCTCGCACCAGACTGACCGCGCCCAGCGCGACAGGTGGCAGCAGCTATGCGTGGCCTCAACCCGACGTCAGGCCCGCACTGTCTCTCCGACAGCCCTGCAGGATGCGCGCTTGCGGTGGCGCACCTACCAGGACCACGCACGGGAGGAGCGTCCGCAGCCGCTCACTGACCGCATCCCCAGCCTTACGCGTGACTACGCAGACCAGGCTGTGGCCGCCCTCCGCATGGCGCCACATCAGCACAGCGCCGAGCGTACCTTCCCGCCGCCCGCTCAGCCCGGCACCCCCGCAATGGGGTGTCGCCCACTTTCGACTCCTATCTGCGCAGACGCTCTAGACGAGCGGCCCGGCGGCATCGTCCTCGTTGAGCTCTTTGCCGGCATCGCCACCCGGTTGCTCGCGACCTTACAGGCCGGCATCCCGGTGCGCCGCTACGTCTACGTCGATCCCGATCTTGAGGCCAAGCAGGTGGCCCGTCGGCAGATGGCGTTGTGCCACGAGCGATTCCCAGACCTCCTTCCCGCGCACGCATTCCGCCGCGCTCAGACAGACTGGCCCATGGACATCCGCGACATCACCGTCGAGCATGTCACCCGCCTTGGGCCCATTGACCTCGTCATCGCCGGTTGGGAGTGCCAGGCCTTCTCCAGAGCCGGGCATGGCAGGGCGCTCAGCGATCCCCGCACGGCCCTCTTCTGGCACTTGCTCCGCGTCCTCAACATTGTTCAGGATCGCCAGCCGCCGCACACACTCGCATGGGTCCTGGAGAACGTGGCCGCGCGCCACGATCACCGACCCGATGTTAGCGCCGACTTTGCTCTTTGCAGCAGCTACGTCGGCCGCGAGGCCGTCATTGACGCTGCCCAGATTGGTTCCTTCGCGCACCGCGTCTGCGCCTACTTCACAAACCTGGCAATGCCAGGTACTCTCAAGGCGTTGGCCGCCTCTCATCCACGTCACCCACAAACCGTTGACTCCATCCTCGATGCCCCTTGTCTGGCCCAGCGCGTGACTGCACTACCACATCCCTCCATGGCGCAGTGTGAGGTCCTGCATGACGTCACTCGCGCGCTGCCGACTTTTGTCAGTCGCTACGACAGCGACGCCTTCGTCGGAGATCAGCGCGGGATGGTCATCAACTTGGAGACTGGCATGTTTGACAGGCCGCGCCCTGCGGAGATGGAGCGTGCCATGGGCTTCCCGCCGCATCTCACACAGGTGGACGGTCTCACTGAGGTGAACCGCATTCGCCTCTTGGGGCAGGCGATCGACGCCAACGTCCTCACGTGGATTCTGCTGCAGACGCAGGCCTTGGCGCCTCTCTACGCCGCAGCCCGGCATCCCGAGCTGCCTTGGCCTGCCGATGATATGGACAATGACTCCACCGACGATGACAATCAGGCCCCGCCCGGCACGACGTGGCATCCTCAGCGCGCAGGGCCTGCACCGCAGGCGCGCGCCCGCCCCCCCTCCCCACCGCCGCGCAGGGAGGACTCTGGTTCGCTGGGGGGGGGACGGCGGAGAGAGGAGTCCTCACAGCGACCCAGGGAGTCCCGGTCACCCAGGGAGTCCCGCTCACCCTTTCTTTTTCCTCGCTCGCAGGTAGACGGTGCCAGGCAGCTGGCTGCAACTGCCACGGTGCAGGTACCCGCGGCAGGCCGAGCGCCAACCGCTGCAGGGCAGGTGACACCTGCAACACCACAGTCTACCCCAGCGGCAAGACAGGAGACTCCAGCTGCAGGCCAGGCGACGCCACCAGCTCCACTGACATGGAAGCTGGGGGGGACACTCACCAAGGCGCAGGCGGCACAGTTGACGGCACTTCTGGACGGGAGGCGCAGCACCAGCTTTGCCAGCGGCATGCACGATCTCGGGCGCTACAGGGGGGACCCCATGCGGATTACTCTCACGTCGCAGGAGCCCGTTTTCTTGAAGCGTAATCGCTACAGCCACTTCGAGGATGGCTTGATCAGCGCGCAGACAAGCAAGCTGGAGGACAGCCGGCTTACTCGGGAGTCCTCCTCTCACTATGCCGCACCCACGGTCATCCCAGCCAAGAAGGATGCCTCGGGCTATTGGTCCGAGAAGAGGATGTGCGGTGACTATTGTAGGCTGAACGAGGTCACCGAGCAGGACAGATATCCTATGCCGACGCCTGACAAGATCTTTGACGACATTGGCACGTGCACTTGGTTCTCAGCACTGGATCTGCGTCAGGGCTTCAACCAGATTCCCATCGCCGAGGAGGACCAGTATAAGACGGCGTTCTGGGGAGCACAGCGGCTCTAGGAGTGGGTGGTGATGCCGTTTGGGTTGAAGAACGCGCCAGCTACCTTTCAGAGGGTGATGGATAAGGAGCTGGCCGGGCTGTCCTTTGCCCGATGCTACATCGATGACGTGCTCATCTTCAGTCAGACGTTTGAGGAGCACGTGGCGCACATCGCTGGGCTCAAGTGCCATCCAGGCAAGTGCACTTTTGGGACCCGCGAGGTGGAGTACCTTGGCCACCTGCTCTCCTCCAGCGGCTTGGCACCCCAGCTGGCGAAGATCTCGGCCATCACAGGCATCCCACCTCCTTCAGATCTCTCGTAGCTGCGGGCCTTCCTCGGCATCGCCAACTACTACCGCCGCTTCGTGCCAGGGATCAGCGAGCTAGCCAAGCCGCTCAACGACTTGCTCAGCAAGGGCGTTGCCTACGTGTGGGGACCAGAGCAGCAGGCGGCATTCGATAAGCTCAAGGAGCTGCTGGTGAGCGCTCCTGTGCTTCGGCGCCCTGACTACGCGAAGCCCTTCATCCTCCACACCGACTGGTCGCAGGCAGGGCTGGGCGCTGTGCTGGTGCAGGAGCATGACGGCTTCGAGCATGTGGTGGCCTACGCCAGCCGCAGCAACAACCGCGCGGAAGGCAACTACGGCTCCTACGAGGGGGAGTGCCTGGCAGCGGTCTGGGTGATCGTGCACTTCAGGCACTATCTCTACGGCACGCACTTCCGCCTGGTCACCGACCATCAGCCACTTAAGTGGCTCATGACGTCGGAGCGCTTGACCGACAAGTACGCACGGAGGGCGCTTATCTTGCAGGAGTACACCTTCGACGTGCACCACCGTCCAGGCTCGACCAACTTGGACGCTGACGGTCTCAGCCGTAACCCGCTGCCCTCCTCGAGGGCCCGCCACGATGAGGATGAGCAGGTGGCCTGGCACGCGGCGGCCTTCCAGGCCTTCACCGTGGACGGCGATGTGCGGCCCGCAGGGCTCACTAGCCTGGACATGGTGACCGTCACCACTCGGCGATTGGCCCTGGCAGCGGCAGAGGATCAGGACAGCTGGCAGCGCGGTCTCGAGGACGTGTGGGACGACGCCCCAGTGCTGCAGTACGTCACGGCCAAGGAGTTGGCACCCGATGTCAGCGCACGCGAGCGCGACCGCATCCTCAGGCGCAGCCGCGACTTCATTTTCATGGAGGGGCGCGTGCGGCGCGTGATGGCGGACGGCTCCGTCCTGGTGGTCCCTGAGCCTGCCCTACGCAGTCAGCTGGTGCGCCGAGTGCACGAGTCCCTCGGGCACTTCGGTGTCAAGCGCACCCTCAGTCTTCTTCAGGCCGAGTACTGGTGGCACGGCATGACTAAGGTCGTCGCCGCTGTCGTCAGCAGCTGCACTCTCTGCGACCGTGTGCGCTCGAGCTTCACAGCGCGCACCGTTGCCCTAAGCCCCCTTCCTATTCAGGGACTGTTCCACAGGTGGTCGCTTGACTTGGCTGGAGAGCTGCCCAAGTCTCGCCAGGGCAACCTCTACGTCTTGGTGATGATTGAGCACATGTCCAAGTGGATCGAGCTCGTGCCCTTGCCCAACAAGGTCAGTGAGGGGATCGCTCAGGCCTTCCTCCATCAGGTCCTTAGCCGTTTTGGCGGCTGCGCTGAGGTGCTGACCGACCAGGGCAAGGAGTTCCGGGGCAGCTTTCATNAGAAGCTGCTGGAGCGCTCTATGATCAACCACCGCACCACCTCCCGCGATCATCCTCAGGCTGACGGCCTCGCCGAGCGCATGGTGCAGACCGTCAAGCTAGGGTTGCGGAAGTACTGCCTTACCCACGACCGTACCCACTGGGACGACGCGCTCCCTTGGCTGGCGATGGGGTACAGGTTCAGTAAGCAGGCCTCCCTGGCCTCGCACTCTCCCTACTTCCTTCTCTACGGCCGACAGCCCATCCTGCCAGCAGCAGCCAGGACTATGGCCGAGAACGTCTTGGACTTGGACAGTCCCGAGACATGGAGTGCTCTTATCGGGCAGCGTGCTCAGCTCTTTCGGCGCCTGATGCCCATGGCCATGGATAACCTCAGCATCGCACAGCATCGCGACACACTGAGGTACGCCATGACTCGTGGAGGAGCCTATCATCCGCGGGTGTTGCAGTTTTCCGCAGGTGACTTCGTGTACCTGCGACGCCAGACGAAGAACACCCTCGACACCAGCAGCTCGCCGGTCATCCTGCGCGTCAAGCGTGCCTTGGCGTCAGGAGTCCTGGAGCTGGAAGGCGCAGATGGCCGTCTTCACAAGGACCACACGAAGAACTGTGGGCCGTGCCACCTTCCTAACCTTGACTTGCAGGTCCGTCCCCGCGACGCGCGGCCGCCCAAGGACTGGGCGTGCCAGATCTGTCACAGCACTGGCCAGGAGGCCAAGATGCTGCTTTGCGACAGCTGCAACCTCGGCTTCCACATCGGCTGCCTCGACCTGCCGCTGGCCCGCATGCCAGCTGGAGACTGGTTCTGCGGAGACTGCACTGAGCTAGCCTTAGGCAGCGTACGCAGCCCATTAGCTAGAGGCTGAGAGCTGGGGGGGGAATTAAAACATTTTCGACTTGACTCCCTTTTTGGCTATAACACCACATGTATTATAGACTCCATTGCAGCAAAGCCTGCTTGCCTATGATGTGTTGCTTATGCCTATGGTGCGCACTCGACCTCGTAACGCACGACAGCTGTCATGATTTATTGAGTCGAGGTTGTCGTATAAAAACCAAGCTCCACATGTGCGGAACATCAACCTAGGAAGGCCGACTTTGCATTGACTTTACGCATCCGTATGTTGACCTTTTCTAGATTTCCAGGTCACCAACGTGTAGGGCATCGAAGCATCTTCCGAATGGCACCAATTTCGCGTCATTTGGTCAAGTATCGAGCGAGATAGGTGCAATCTAGTCCGCGTCACCTATCGGTCCCTAGCGAAACTTTCCCAAGGCCCAATTTGTGACTCAATGTCCCCAAAGGTGACATCGTTGGCTCTTCGTGACCCTAAGCTTTGTGCGCACAAATCCGCGAGCCTCTTAGCCTACATAAGCTTTACATTTCCATAGTATATGTGCATCATTGAGGCTATAACTTGGTGACTGCATCACCTACTCCTAGAGGAAGCTTCCTCAATTTCCAGATCCACTTTTGAGGCGCTATCTAGGTAGAATCACCCAAGGTAAGCTCGGCCAATGAGGGACACGTAGCATATCCTACGCATCTTGCGTTGATTGGTTTGAGTTATGCTTAGCCTATAGGAGTGCTAGTACATGCCTTGTACACATTAGTGGACATAGGAGAGCCTCCTAGAGTGACTACATGCACTGGATCCGCCGCATACCCCGCCGGATTTCCAGGAGTATAAGTACTAGAGATGTCCCTAGAAGAGACATCTTTTAGAAGTCCATTATGCCAGGTGTAAGTAACAGAGATTATCAGTAAAGCTTACACTTTTATCTCTTGTGTTTTCAGGACCACTTAGTTACTCTCTTGTGAAGAGCAAGCCCTCCAGGCTTCCAGTCACTTGAAGAACTTCACAAGTGGTGAGCAAAGTCACAGCTTAAGCCCTTGCCATAGGACTACTCTGAAGATCATGATGTGCTTCCAGTGATCTTTTGGGCCATACTTCATTAGTTGTTTTCCTACCAGATTACAGTCTTGAGGTGCTCATTCTGGAGAGTACACATTCCTTAATTAAAACGTTTTCGACTTGACTCCCTTTTTGGCTATAACGCCACATGTATTATAGACTCCATTGCAGCAAAGCCTGCTTGCCTATGATGTGTTGCTTATGCCTATGGTGCGCACTCGACCTCGTAACGCACGACACCCTTTTACAAGGTCAAATATAACGCGATTGGGAGTACCCTAAATTGCATGGTCATCTTTGCGAGTCCCAAAACCTAACGAATAGCATGCTCCTAATATAGTTCCGTTTTTCCAGCCCTTAATTATAGTCACCTTTGTTTGCCCCAATAAAAGAATTAAATCTCTTGTTAATCAACGCTCAGTCACAATTGTCGGAAAGGGGTACTTAAAATTGGTACACTTCTCATCATGTAAAGTTGTGAGACCTTTTTTTTTCCATTACTCACTAAGAGACTACCGCTACAAATTTTGGTACAACTAAGTTAATTTTTGTATCCTTCAATGTGTAGCTTTAACAATGCTAGAAAAGTCATCGTTCCAAACCCCACCCTGGATATTTATGTGATGGTTAGTTGTGAATTTGTACTACATATGCGTGTATCATTTGTCGCAAGTATGCAAGAGAATACACGTGCCGCCCACCGACCACCGACTCGTAGACAGGAGAGCCGGGTCCTCGACAACGTCAGCATTGCGCCTCCACCTGCCGCCGCCCACAGCACCCCCTGCTCCCTCATCCTGCTCCTGCTCCTGCTCCTATCACGACCTCCGCTGCCATCTTGGGCGCTTAGAGGGGGTCCACTCACAACTTCCAGCCAAACTGCCGCTTCTAGGCAGTGCCCCACCAACTGTCCAAAGCTGGGTGCTTAGGGGGGTCCGTTCACACCTCAAGCCCGACGCAGTCGCCGCTACCGTCCACACTGCCTATGAGGACCTTGCACACCTTCTGCTAGACTGCTTTACTGCAAGAAAGCCTGAGGAGGAGGGGCAAGCTTGCTGGTGCAGCAGCAGCTCTACAACCGAGCCTTGTAGGCCGCACAGGGGGCGGGCACAATGGCCTGGAATGCGGAGGGTGCTCCCAAGTATGGCGTGGAGCGTGAGAGCCCAATTCACACGGGCATGCAAGATGGAGCTCGACAGCCCGGTTGGCAGGAGCTGTGACGCAAATGTGAAGTAGGTTCACATGATTCCACAGGATACATAGAGTGGGGATGTAATGATCGGTCCACATCAGCGCTGGGTGGGGCTGCAGCAGAGGGGCAGAGCGAGGGCACACGCCCTACACGCACACACACTGCATGCGTGCTTGCTTGCATGCATTCACCGGCGACAGACAGCCCCGGAACCTTTTGCTTTGCGCAAAAAGAGGGTGCCCGAGCGCGCGCCAGCGTGACCGCGGCCGCAACCAGGGCGCAAGCGGTGGGTCTCTTGCGGCCGGGCTGATGCTTGCAAGGGGCTCCCGGCTAGGGCTCGCTGCCGGGGTTGGGGGTAGAGGGGTCGGGGATCCGGATTCACGACTTCCACTCACGCAAGGTTGGGGGGTTTGATGGGTTGATGATGAGGACGCCCTCTCATAGGAGGGAAGGGGGGGGCGCTGGCAGGAGGACAGCGGCAAAGGAGCTTCTTTCGCCCGCCGGGAGCGTCCCATTTCACCCTCCTCCAACCCCAAGTCCCATGGCTGCAGCTAGTCTGCGCCCGGCACCACCATGAAGATATTCCGTGATACTCCATACAGAATACTATTAAGGGGCAAGCGGCCGTGGAAGCCAGCCCACGCACCCAGGGACTGGAGGGAGGGAGGGAGGGAGGGAGAGTGGCAGCCAGCTGATGAGGAGGGGCGAGAGAGTGCCGCAGGCAATTACGGGAGGGGTGAGAGCAGGTTGATGACTGGACCAATGAAGGCGCGCCACTTGGCGTCGCCCCGTGACCGCCGCGCACTGGCCCTCGCTTGCAGGGGTTCCAGGGTGCGCAGCTCGCCGCCAGGTGTCAAGAGGGCAACCACAGCGCTGCTAAGAGCAGGCAGCCGGTGCGCGACGGGAGGGGCTGCTCACAGCCTCACGGTGGCGGGTCCGCTGGCACTGAGCGCGAGAGAGGGGGCCCTGCAGCACACAGCCTCAAGCGCGCGGAAGCTGCAGTCGACAGACGTGCTCCTTCTGATCGCCACTTACGCTCTCTTCGCGCCACTCTCCCTCAGAGCCGCATTCTCGCACAGGACACTCTCTCTCTCACCCTCTTACGCACACTCGCTCCCAGTCACTGTCTCTCACTCTCCCTCTCGCTTCACGCGCCACAATTCTAATTCTGGGCACTATCTCACACCGTCTCACGGGCACTTTCCTACAGCCATGTTCTCTTACAGGCCAGGCAATGCCAGGCTGATCTGAGGCGGATGGTAGAGATGTGAGTGCGAGGGCGAGGAGAGGACGCGCCACCTGCCAGAGCAGGAGAGTGCGATCAGCACCGCCGCCTCCTTCTCTCAGCTCCCTCCCACCCGCCCCCCCCGCGCTCTCGTCAGGCCTCTGCCCCTGCTCCCCTCCCTGCCCCTGCTGCCCCTGCCTCGGTCCATTGACACCTCAATCCAGACTGCTGCTCCTGGGCACTGCCCCGCTTCCCCCCTCGCTGTGAGCGAGTGGTGAGGACTCTTTCCAGGGGCCCTCATCACTGCCCCTGCCCCTGCCCCTTCCCGTGCTGCAACGTGGGGTCTTTTCACACCTCCAGCTAGGCGGCCCCTTCAGCGGGAACAGGAACTGAGGAGGGGGAAGATTGCGCGCAGCTGCAAGCAGGCAGCAGCAGGTGACCCTCATCTCTCCGTCTATCGTCGCCGTCGTTGACCCGTGCCAGCAGCTGCCCGGGGAAAGGTGCTGCACGGCCAGGGGAACGGTACTGCTCTCAGGGGGACAACCCCCTGGGGAAGAAGCAGCAGCAGCAGCAACTGCTGGCCCCGCTGTACGCCCGTACCCCCTCCCCCACCTAGCCTCCAGTGCGCACTCTCCGCCCCTCCTGCTGCTGAGCCGCACCTTACCCTCCCTCCTTCCCTTTTGGCTCTTGAGTGTCAAAGGGAGGTAGTGCCTGGAGGAGACACAGTCTGGTGCCGCCTCAGTCACACATCACCTCCGGCTGCTGTGGATGGCACCTGCTCAAGCAGGGAGCCCCATCACCCCACCCTTGCCTCTTCCCAAGAAGCTGGCAGGGCTGGACGTGAGCGTGTAGGGTGTGACTGTCTCCCGCTCTGCATGGACGGAAATGACTTGGCAGAGGAGCGAGGCGCATCCCCACAGCTGGCCTGACCTCATCGGAGCTCTCACGGAATGCGGCGCTCTCACGGGCTGCACCTCCCAATAGCAGCTGGAGACAGGGGACAGGGCGACGGTTCCATGAGAACCACATGCTGCTGCAACTGACACCTGTTGACATCCCCTCCTCCAACTTGCCTGCAGAAGCCACTCTTCCCTCTGCTCCTCTATACGCCCCACAAAACCCCCCCGCCCCCCGGCTGGCCCCTCCGAAGAAAAACCAGCGGGTTAGCGAGGAATAGGTTAAGCACCAGGCTTAAGTGCCAAATGCCACCGTTATATTGCGATTACTGTGTGACACAGTAAGGGGTCATTTATCTCAAACATCGGAACTATATTCAGACTTTTTGCGTGCCCCTCTGTGAAAAGTCAAACAGCAACCCAGAAACGTATCTTTGCGTGACTTTTGGCAATCAAAGTTGCGAGCCCATATGGAATGCAAGTTTTGCGTGGCCCTTCAATTAGGGAAGTCAATTTTGCGTGCCCCCGCCATATGTTGAACTAGCTGTGCGTGGCCCTGGTTGAAATATGTATGCGTGCATTGCGGCCCCCCAAGAGTCAACTTTGCGTGCCTGCATGCATGGTTGAAGTCATTCTTGCGTGCCCCCCAAAAATGAACTTTGCGTGCCCCCAGAATCTGGCTTCGCGTGCCCAAAGTCTCGGCCAGTTTTGCGAGCCCCAGCGAAACTGAATTTTGCGTGTCCATGGTTGGAGTAATTCTGCGTGTCCCCGATGCTGAATTTTGCGTGACCCTTGTTGAAGTGATTCTGCGTGCATTGCGGGCCCCCAAGAGTCAACTTTGCGTGCCTGGTTGAAGTCGTTTTTGCGTGCCCACCAAGAGTCAGCTTTGCGTGCCTGGTTTTTTCGTGCCTTCAGGAGTAAAATTTGCATGCCTAATTGAAGTCATTTTTTCGTGCCCCCAATAATGAACTTTGCGTGCCTTGTTGAAGTCACTCTTGCGTGCCCCCAAGAATGAACTTTGCGTGCCCTCAATTCATTCGACTTTGCGTGCCCCCAAAATCTGAACTTTGCGTGCCCCCAAATCTGGACTTTGCGCGCCCAAAGTCAAAGTCTTGCGTGCCCCCAAAACTTATTCTCGAGTGCCGGGGGCATGGTGTGTTGGTGTGCTAACTGTCACAACGTTTCCAAAATATTGATTGTTTTCGCAAACTTTGCAAGGACGTCGCCGAAATCCCGGCCTCATCGATATCTAGCGCAGTGGTCAATTCCGACGCGGTCTATGAACGCGGACAATTGAGTTTTGGCGCAACAACCTGGACAAAAGCGCCAATAGTTGTATTATATTGATAATCATCACGTCATATGGGGTCGAATATATCATAGTGATGGCCACGGAATGGATTCTTGGTGCAATGTCGTTAGACCTTTTGAAATAAGTCACCACAATTCGTCAATATTGAAATTCTTTGCACAAACGCAAGAATTCTTGAAAAGAATCGCCAATTAAAAATACTTTGATTCTTTTCGCCAAAAGGCCCCTTCAGATGAAAAGAGTTAGCACCCCATGGCCGGGAGTACCGGTTGAAGTTTTGTTTTGATTGCGTGCCTTGAGAAAGTCACTTGATTGCGGGTGCGCCTACGCTTTATTCCTTGCCCAATTTGAACAAATCTGCATGCCCTTAAAAAGAAAGGACTAGTACCTCTTACAGTTAACTTTACATACCTCTAGACGAAGTAAATTCTTTTGCCCCCATAACTTCACTCCAAGGATCGTGTGTTGTCGTTTGACATAAATACTTCTTTTATCCACAAGCAATGTGGCGTGCTTCTATTTGGGTCCCCCCAAGACTACCATATGCATGTCTCTACTTGAAGTGAGTACTGCGTGCCCAAGAAAACTTAAAAAGTAAACTAGGAGAAGTCATGTGCCCCTACTTTTGAAGTAAGTTTGCGTGGCCTCCGAACTCTGTATATGAAGAACCTTGTTGCAAACCCACTTTGCGCTTGCCGCTCAAACTCAACTTTGCGTGTCTCCAACTAAAGTCAATCATGAAGGGACTTTTTTAGAAATATGGATTACTCTGAATATTCTTGATTCATTGCAGTCCATCCCAACCTCTTTTGTCGTATAGTATGACCGAGTGAATCGGAACCTTAACGCATATGTCCACTCCATCCAGCACTTTTCGAGTAGGTACATTAATTTGGCTTTTGTCACGTTGAGATTTGCGTGGGCTTGTGCATGACCTGTTTAAAAATATAGATAATCGGTTTCATGTACTAACAAAGCATATGTGAGCTTCGATTTACACTTTGAAAACAGAATGTCCTTCTGTAGGAAAGATTGGTTTTGCAAAGACATAGAGTAGAATAATGACTGCGTTCAATATTGTTTCCGGTCAAGGACTAGAAAGCCAACCAAGACTACTTAAGGCATAAGCTATGCACGAAAGAAGGTTGCTTTACAAGCGTGCCTCGCATATGTGCAACTGCCAACACACATAATAACCATGCTCCAACTTTTAAAAGTCCAACATCACATACACTCATACAAGCGCATATTTAAATGGCATGATTATGGCACTCAAATTGGGCTATAGTGAGACCCGAGGGTCGTGGTCAGTTGCATTTCCACGACAATGTCGCTCATCTGAGGTCCACAGGTGACTGAATTGCAAGCTTACTATCGGCACCTCCGCTGATGACAGTGTTGTTGGACCACCAGTCCGCACACAGCACCTGCATGCGAAGTCGACAACACGACAGGCAAGTCAGCCCCATGCTAGCACTTGCTTTCTAGGTTTCAGCCTCCTGCTTCTTTGTGGCCTCCTGTTTGCTAGCGCCAGAAATGTGGCTCTGCGTTGTTCCAAGAGCTCGATGCCAAGAGTGGGAAGAGGATGGAGGACAGGTTCGCAAATTCAACATGACGACTGCACTAAGGTCTAGCCCAGGAAGGCTCCACGTGCTGAACATGAGACGTGTGCTCTTCGACTCACAATAACAGCTTCCTACTGCCCACCCCACTAGTGGCAACGAGCACGGCAAGGACAAGATGCAAGAGCTGCGGGCCCTTACCTTGTCAGTGTGCGCGTCAAGCGAGTAGAGCGGGATCTGCACAGCGTGGCCAGAGGTGTGCTATTAGGGCGCAACGTGAGTAGTCACATGCCCCGGGACCCCGGGAAGGAGATCTTTCAGTGTGTACACATCACAAAGAGCCCACCACGTCCAGGAGGGAGCCTATGGCAGTGAATAGTGGGAGCAAAGCCAGAGAGGTGCACAGGAGGACATTGCAGGCGCAAACACCGCCCCACAAGTAAATAGCGCTGCTGCAACTGCAAGTCACAGAAGGAGAGAAGAGCATCTGACACAAGCGGACACGCCTCTCTGAAGCTACCAGTCCTGCCAAGAGTGCTCCAGAGTGACGCCGCAGAGTCCCTGCCGGTCAACACAGAGACGTTGCAGACTGTTCCATGTTCAGAGACGCACCTTGGTGCGGGTGTCCCACAGCTTGATGGAGCCGTCGTGTGACGCCGACAGCAGGTGGTGCGCCGACCCCTTGGCCCTGCCGCGCCCCATCCCAGCCCCACCCGGCAAGGAGGTGAGTGCAGGAGAAGAAGCAACAGCCTGGAGGCCGGCCTACCGACGAGAGGGGAGAAGGCCACGCCAGCTAACCATTGCCTGGGCCGGAGGGGCCGTGCCTGCCTGGCTGGAGTGCGCGCGTGGCTCACTGGCTGCAGCTACACTCTTAGGAAAGATGACTATGTGCCTGGTTGCAAATGGAACAACTTTGTATTGGCACTGGTGCAGGCCGCAGAGGATCAGGATGCGACTGCCGACGAGCAGAGGGACCGCACGCAGCCTCTCGACCTGGCACGATGCACAGGGGCAGACGGCCCTCCCCGAGCCTACTTGCGAGCACTGGAGAGCATTCTGATGCAAACGTCACGCGTGTATTTTCCTCTTGCGCGCCCGCACCAGGCCGGGCAGCTTTGGGGGTTGAAGGACGTTAGTGTGAGCCTGGCATGGCCCAGGCGCACGACCAGGGAGGTGGGGCAGAGCCAAGTAGAAAGCGAAAGAAGGAGCAGGGGCACGGGCAGTACCACTTGACGGACGTGATCCAGCCTCTGTGCGACAGTAGCTGCTGCACGGGCGCCGTGGACTCTGCGCGCCCTCACCGCCCACACAGACGCGCACACGGTCTCCGTCAGCCACCGCTGCCATCTGGACTTCTTGAGAGCAAAAATTATCCATGGCTGGAGGATCTACGGCTGTCAGACAGACGACAGTTTGTTGAGATGGACATGAGAGTAAGAAAGGTCCGCATGGGCCTCAATGGAGAGCAGAGAAAGAGACGGAAGGGATGTGTTTGAGTGCCCATGTGTGCGTGCATGATCATGTGTGTGTGTGTGTGTGTATGTGTGTGTGTGTGTGTGTGTGCATGCGTCCGCGCTTATGTGATTGCTTGGAAAATGCATGCATCCCCGACAAGGGCTAATAAGCTTTGAGACTCCAATGCGCACCTGCAGCTCTTGTGTCCCAGATTCTGAGAATGCTGTCAGCGCCACCTGTTGCCAGCAGGGCGCTCCCGTCGCCGCCCACGCTCAAACTGAGCACCGCTTTTGACCCTGTCTGTGGAGGAGAAGGAGGATGGTCCAACAAGCAACCACAAATTAGAAGGTGCTGTTATTATGGCCACTCTTATTGAGTGCTGCCTTGCACGGCAACTGATAGCATATTTAGCAAGATGTCCAAGAGTCGTAAAGATATCAGTATATTGACGTCAAGTTGAGATTACTGCGGGCCTTTTTGCACTGACAAATTCGCTCCATACTATGTAGGTGTATGCATAGAGGGGTGTGTGTGTGTGTGTGTATACCATGCGTGTGTGTTTGTGTGTGCGAACACGCGCACGCGCGTGCTGCAAGCGCAGAGGGGGCGTCGAGATTCTTACAAGGATCCTGGTGTTGACACCTGTGCTCGCATCCCAGCTGCGCAGGGAGTGGTCCCAGGAGGCCGAGTACAGCGAGTCTGAGTCAGGCCAGGCCACAGATGACACGCACTGCGTGTGGCCCTCCAGGGTGGCCCTGGCCTCCACCTGTCACACCCGCAAGAACCCCGCGTGAGCGCCCCTGACATCGTCGCACAAAGAAGAGGTGCTTCTGGTAACTCGCCTTCCACTCCCTTCAACTTATCAGCCACGGTACAGGAAGAGGGAGGCGAGAAAGAGAGAGGGAGAGTGTGTGACAGAGAGATGCCCTTGCAATGGACACACACACACAGAGAATACGCACATGCCCCAACCTGCACATGCACATGCACAGGCACAGGCGCAGGCAGACTTGCTGCCCAGGCAGGCGAGCCACCTCCAAGCACGACCCGCCTCTGCAACAGAGCAGTTAGTCATACCCAACATGAGAACACAGGCCGAGGGAAGAGGGGGGGGGGGGGGGGGNGGGGGGGGGGGGGGGGGGGGGGGGGGGGGGGGGGGGGGGGGGGGGGGGGGGGGGGGGGGGGGGGGGGGGGGGGGGGGGGGGGGGGGGGGGGGGGGGGGGCTGGTGCTCGCACGCACCTGGGGCGCGGCAGAGGCGATGGAATGTGCCCCCCCGTTGCTGTCGGCGCGCCTCTTCTTCTTGGCGTCGTCCTTTGCCTGCTCCTCTGCTGCCGCAGGGTCTGCCTCCACGCGCCACAGCCTGATGGACGTATCCCACGACCCCGAGGCCATCTGCGCTCCCCGCCCCCCCACCCTACCCCATACCCTGAGTACCTTACTACTCTCACTCGCTGCAATCGAAGGGAGGCCTCCCACTCCCCGCAACCCACCCATGGCCTTGCGTATAATTCCCCCGATCACTCACTGCGTGTCAAGAGGCACCGCCAGCAGAGTGTATCGAGGACGAAAAGCAGGGCGAAGTTACAATGTCGCAGCACACAGTGCATGTCCACAAGTGAGAGTGGCAGGGCGGGCAGACGCCCACCTCCTGGCCAGAGGGGCTGGCCGCCACGCACTGCACCGAGGCCGTGTGGCCCGTGTACGCTCTCACGATGCCAGCTGTCTTCTGCCCGCCCTTTTTGCTGTCGGCCTCCAGGGGCACCTGCAAGCAATGCGCGCGTGCACGATGGGGAAGAGGAGGCTTTAGGCCAGCGAGGAGGAAGGCAGCACCGTATCATCCTAGGCCTGTGGTGCAGTCGGAAGCCTCCTGCATACCCTGCAGGCGGAAAATGCAGGGGCGGTCATGCAAAGGTATGTTTTAACAGCATGAGGTGGGGACTCGGGCAATGAGCAGGTTGGGGGGGATGCTGAATGCATGTCTCAATGGGGCTGGCCAGCAAGTTGAGATACGACTAGGTTGGAACGTCGATACGCGCATTCAACCTCGGCAAGCAGCTGAAAAGGGACGGTGCCATGTAGCCGGGGCAAGGGTGCCGGTAGGGGAGGTGGATTGGGGTTGGTTGGGG
>WELA01009192.1:429888-441475 GCA_009602735.1 Mesotaenium endlicherianum | reverse complement strand
GCCCCCCCCCCCCCAAGCACCCCCCCCTGGCTCTCATCATGCTCCTGCTCCTGCTCCTGCTCCTATCACTGCCCTTGTTGCCGACTTCAGTGCTCAGGGAGGTCCATTTACGCCTCAAGCCAAACTGCGCCTCAAGCCCCCATCGTCATCTAGATGCTTGAGGTCTTCTCACTCTTGAAGACAGACTGCTCCTGTTACTGTCCCAGCTGCTGCTGAAGTGATGAGGGCTATTTCAAAGGGCCCTTGTAACTGCCCCGGCCCCTCACACAAGTGGTGGGGCGTGAGAGCTGAGCTGACACGGGCCTGGGTTGGGGAGCAGGGGAGATGAACCCAACTGCTTACTTATTTGCATTCAGCCTACGCATGTAATCTCAACCAGCCTGCGCCAGTTCATCAGGCAGGTCGGTCAAGAGGCGTAAAGCATTTAGCTGGCAGGAGACGACAGCCACCTTTGGAATGCTGGGGGGGAAGGACAGCAATGGCAGTGATGGCGTCCCGGTGGCCGCTCAGGGTGCAGCGGCAGGTTCCCGCCGCGTCCCACACTCTGCTCCAAACAAGCGAGCGCGCAATTCCCAGAAAGGAGGAGGGGGGGGGGCGGGGGGGGTTGGGTCAGCAGCCTAGCAGAGCGAGATGTACAGGGTGTCTACAAAAGGAGGAGCATCCGCAGAGCCCGTCCCCCACCGTCCCCTGCTCTGCTCTCCCTCTTCACCCTGCCCCTTTCCTTCTCAACAACGCCACTGGGAATGGGGTCGTCAGGTCCAGGATTTGGGACTTGAGGTTTAGGGTCCAACCTCAAGCATAGCCGGCAAGCGCAAGCACACAATTTATATTCAAGGCGTCACCCAGGCGAGGTGTTTCAGGGGGGGGTACAGGAAGGATATGCGTCTGCTGTCATGAATAACAGTCATTGCTTTTACCAGCTAAGCCCGCCCTGTTTGCCAGCCTGCCTGAGAAACTTTAGCCAAGCTGGCTGATGCAGACCCTGCGTTCAAACTGACAGCCTGCGGAGGGACTGTCTGATGGCACGTGAATGGCTCAGCTGGCACCAGATGTGGCTTGTGGCTGCATAGCAGCTGGCGGGTAAGGGACGCTTGTACCATTGCCTTCAAAGCTGTCCAAAAACGTTTCACTCGTTGGTGCTGCATACCGGGCAAGCCCCAAGAAGCTCCACCACCCGACTCAAAGTTGCAGTGAGTTGACCTCTTCAAAAGAAAGCGGCCCACAGCTGAATTGTGCGAGCTACGTATGAACCACTCATAGCCTGACGCTTAACTGAGTTTCAAACAAAGCACTGTTCCTCCATCTTTCCCCAGACCAACTCTAGCCGGCCCGACCTGACCCTTGCCCCTCGCTGTCGCCCCAGGCAAGCCCAAACCTAGCCCCCACCCTCACCCTCATTCCAATCCGGAAGTGGAACTTCTTCAGATGGCAGAGACTGACCTTCTGTAAGCAAGTTCTCCCTCTTATTTGGGACTAGCCCCACCCCCACTGTTAAGAAAGAAAGAACCAGTGCTCTCCTCAGGAGCGCAGGCCTGACTTTGATGAGTAGCACAAGAGGAGGCTCCCTATGGTGCGGTGCAAGTGGGCGAGGGAAGGTGCAGGCAAACAGTTCCTGTGAGTGAGAGAGTGTACCTGCCAATGGAGTCGTAGGAGCCTGTGAGTATGACCCTGCACCCCCATCCACCCGTGGCCACGCAGTAGAGAGAGTGAGAGAGGGAGAGGGAGAGAGGGAGACCGAGTGCACTCAGACTAGTAGGACTGGGAGGTGGAGGCAGGAGGAGGAGAGTGCGGCACAGTCCCCTTTTCATACACGCACTGCCTGCATGCATGCGTGCGTGAATGGCAGAACAACGAGAAGCTGGGCAGAGCTGCAGCGAGAGGCGAAGCAAAGAGACACTTCGCACACACATCGACACATACACACGCACGCACTCCATGCATGCACGGAAAATCAGAGAGCAAGAAATGACTATCTTTTAGCGAGCCAAGCCAGTGGCGGCACAGTGGCTGCCTATTAGTCTTGCATAACATGGGGGGGGAGAGTATGCTCAAATCCGTGCCATTGTGACAGCAACTGCAATGCAGCAGCAGCTGCCACCAGGACACGGCTGGTGGCTTTCTCGAGGCTGAGCTGGACGCCTGCTGGAGTTCCTGGCCAAAGCTCGCTGCAGGGCTTGGACGTCAGGCTTTGCGGTCGGGGTTTAATAAAGTCAGGGCCCAGGTTTTAGAGTAAAGGTTTTGAGCTTTGGAAGTTTAAAGCATAAAATTTGAAGCTCAAGGACTAGCTTAGAATTCAAGGTTCAAGGTTCAAGGTTCAAAAAGCAAACCGAAGAAAGGCAGGGGGGTTGGCAGAAAAGCGGAGATTTTTAAAAAGGTACCAGGCAAGCGAGCCGTCAACGGCGCTGACCCAGTCGTCGTGCACTATGGACTGCTTGGGCTCTGGCGGGACCACCGCTGGGATGTACTCTACCACCAGGATGCTCTCCTGCTCTCCCCTTCCCCCCCCCACCCCAAGGAAAAAAAACATCCCCCTTGTGTGCTGAGAATCCTGAACCCTGTTCTTGGGGGATGGCAAGGAATTATATATATTGTTCATGCGTGACGGACGGGGGCATACAGGAAGATGCAGCTCTGAGCACCACTTGTCGAGTCTGTCATTGCTGAGAGAGGAAGCATATGAAGAGCCTGGCCCAGGCCAGCATCACTAGGCTCACTAGATGCATGCATGCAGCATATACTACGCGCATGTTGCTGAAGCTTTTCACGTGCCTGCCAAATAAGCGTGTACTTGCCAAATGAGCAAGCAGGGGTGCACCTTGGTATGAGCTAGTAGTTTCATGAGAGGATAAGAGTGGGACCAGAAGAAGCACGCGGCATTTGATGAAGAGTTCCATGAGAGAGGGGCTTAATAGACAACCTCGCTTGATGCAACCCTAAAAAAACAACTCAAGAAGCCATAAAGTTACTCCACCAAGCAGCAGTGCCTACATGCAATGCCACGTCATCTCCCCACGCCATCTGCAGTGTGAGTCTACGACGAGCTACAAGACTGGAGCAGATCACAGAGGCCTACCTGTTTCATTACGAGACAAACTACTGGACAGAAAGACAGGTGCGTGGGTGTACATCACTTAAGTACTAAAAGGTTTAGGCTCATAGAATGCTGGTGCCCCAATGCCAGGAGAGCCCAAACTCCCATGCTCGAAGTTATCAATTGATGGTGGAAAAGCCATGATGACTCCTGAGGGTGCCCAACCACACCGTGAACCCTAGAACCCTCAGGTTCTCAAGCCCTAGAACCCTGGGTGACTTACGGCGGAGAGGCCCTTGGAGATGAGGAGCTTCTCCAGCGAGGAGCGCACGAGCTCGCCATCCACCAAGAAGTCAAATGGCTGCACCTTCTCTGTATCCAGCATTCATAATCCATATAGTATAGTCATTCTAATTTTCATAGAGTATCTTTGGTATATACAATAAAGCATTTCTGCCCTTTGGTCTCTCCGCAGTGTACCAAACACAGTGTGTTCCCAGCCCTATCACTTAAATGCAAAGAGAGCTGCTGACAACAATAAAAGCGCTCCCTACCAGTACCTTCAGTGAGATCATACCAAGGGGGAAACTGCATGCATGTTCTTCTTCATCTTACAATTAAAACCAACAACTGCTGCAATACTCTATCACGTGCTCGACATCGCTGTAAACGCTCGCACAAAAACTAGGTCTGCAGCACAAGCAGAGTTCTAAGTTCAGTTCAAGCTCCACTTAAGCTGGCAATGATGACTGAGGTTGCCTTCAGAACTCGTGAGGTGTTCAGGAGCATACATCTCATACTATATGAGTTTCTGTGAGGGGCTGAGATCCACTAGCCATATACTAGGCCCTTATGCGATGCTTCATAGCACTCGAACTGCCATGACTGCTAGAGCATGGTAGGCTCTTTTCAAGTAACATCCGAAGACAGTACTACGGCATAGGTAGAGCACACTCTGCAGTAATTTCTGAAATTAGCCACGTCATGCGCCTGTTTGGTGTATTGTAACAATGCTCGTCCTTTTCCCCGTCAAGTCTGTAACGAGATACAACCGACACTCACCTAGGCCCAAGATGGTATTGACAACCTCAGATAGACCATAGCGCGTAAGTCTCGCGGGAACAGCATAAGGAGTTGATGGCACTTTCAAATGATTTGGAAGACGTGTGTCAAAGCGCACTTGAACCTGTCTATCCTCTGCTGCTACATTGCCAGAGCTTGCTCGATCTACTATCGCAGTCATTGGTATCAGTTCCTTTATTTTATTACAAGAAGAAAAAGAGAGAGAGTAGTCAGTACTTATTGAGGCATAGAGCCACACCAGACGTGAAAAGATATAGATGCTGTATCAGATGCAGCCTTTTCACGTACACTCCAGCTGATACGTTCAACTTTGCAAGAAGAACGATGCGAATCTTATTGCAAGGTGATATCTCTTGCAAATAGCAGCTGCTACAAGTAAAACAACACTATTGCACGATTGCGAATGCATGAAATGTCACACTTGTAAGAAGCCTTTAGTTAAAAAGGTCCAGGAAGGCGAAGTGAAGGAAAGAGTCCAGTGGGCGCTCCAGAAGACCAGAGACGACGTTCCAACCAGTTCCAACTCAACACGCTTAAAAGTAGTACTACGCGCGCTTCCGGACACCCTCGTAACCTTTCGATTCCCACATCCTCGCTGTGCCGTACAATTACAGGCATGAAATAGCGCTCTCTCATAAAGTCGACGAAACATAACCCACGGTATGTCCAAATTATTTTCCCTTTCCAGCCGCCTCGGCTTCACCTGAGGATTGATCTTCTCTCCGCCATTGCTATCTTGGCCTAGCGTCCAAGATGGTGAGCGCCAGTGACCTTTTCTTAGGCAGTTTTTTACGAGTCATTGAGCTACCTTTTTTCGTGACGCAGCTGCTTTTTTCTCAGGCCGAGGAAGTGTAGGTCCTAAACTCTGGTCGTTTGTAATGGGCAGGCTCGTGGTATCAAGAAGCATTTGAAGAGGCTTAATGCCCCCCGCCATTGGATGCTTGACAAACTTGGTGGAGCCTTCGTAAGTGATTCAGTCCCGTTTACCTTCCCTGTCACTGTTATTAGAAGATCCAGGTTGACGAAGAGGACCAAGTACACACTCTTGGGTTGGACGCTGTGACCTAGATGTGCATTGTGAAAGATGGAATATTATCTTCTCTGTAGCAATAGTAACTTAAGAGGCGATTAATATGTTTATGGGTTCCACAGGCACCAAAGCCATCCTCAGGGCCACACAAGGAGCGTGAATGCCTTCCCTTGGCTATCATCCTCCGTAACAGGCTGAAGTATGCCCTCACATACCGTGAGGTCACTGCAATTGTGATGCAACGCTTGATTGAGGTTGATGGGAAGGTTCGCACAGACAAGTGCTTCCCCGCAGGTTTCATGGGTAAGTTGTTGCACTGCCCGGTACCAGCGAACATACTAGAGGGAATAAGCTGGACTGGGACGACTCGTAATGTGGTGTAGCTGCACGTTCTCCCGTGTTCTCAACTTTGAGAGACCTCTGGAGGATGTCAATGGGGAATGTTCCGAGTATGCAGCACTTGTAGCGTCGATTTTCAAGTTCTTTGCAGTGAGGATCAGGAATGTTTGCATGAAGAATGGTATGGGCTGACATACAAGACTGGGCCATCGGCGTCTGGGGTAGGGTTTTTGGCGAGGCATGGTGTGATAAATAGTACTCAATAGCTCGTTGTCATGGATGCAGATGTCGTATCCATCGCAAAGACCGACGAGAACTTCAGGTTGTTGTACGACACCAAGGGCCGCTTTGTATTGCACCGCATCACATCAGAGGAGGCCAAGGTACAAAGGCCGTCTTTGTGTACGCTTTAGTTGGGCACTAGTGTGCGAAAACGTAGCTCACGGTGGGACGTACTCTTTTAGTATTCTGCTTTTCTTTCCAAACTGTCAGATGCGGCCTCCTGCACCTCGTGGGTTGTTTGTGCCTTTGTCCTTGATGACCTTCAAAGCCAGCAAGGGCAGCTGACACTTAAGCTGAAACCTGTGGATGTTTCCAACACTTGGGACATACTATAATTCGAAATGTTGGCCCAATGCTTCTGTTGCAGTACAAGCTGTGCCGTGTTCGCACACAGCGAGTTGGTGACAAGGGTATTCCCTACATCACCACCTATGATGGACGCACCATCAGGTACCCTGACCCTTTGATCAAGGTCAACGACACCATCAAGGTGGATTTGGAGACAGGCAAGGCTATTGAGTTCATTAAGTTCGACATTGGCAACCTTTGCATGGTTACAGGTACAAACTCTGTCCGACATGACCTGGGTTGCAGATTGCAGCTAATTCTTTAGGAAGGGTTTCAAGCATTAGAACCAGCAGTCAATAGTCGGCGTTCCCACGTGGGTAGAAACCTGCTTGGCTGGTATATGCCTACTGTAGTGGATGTTTTTCAAAAGGGTTTAGGATAGGGCAGGGTCATCGGTATTGCTGTAGGCTGCTGACCTTTCTAGCAGGACCTTCTTTGGTAGCCCTACTTGGTAGGGGAAGCTCACTATGGAGTGGTTGTTGGTTGTGGTGCTGAAGTTTTCCATGTTGATTTTTAATTTGATGGTACTAACAACCCAGGAAACTGCAATGTGTAGATATAACTGTGTTGTCTCTTGTCATACGCATGTGCAGGTGGCCGTAACAGAGGCAGAGTGGGAACAGTGCAGCACGTTGAGAAGCACAAGGGTAGCTTCAACATTGTGCACATCAAGGACTCTGCCGGCCACTCATTTGCCACCCGTATGGGCAATGTGTTTGAGATTGGTCAGGGCCAGAAGCCCTGGGTGTCTCTACCCAAGGGCAAGGGTATCAAGCTGTCTATTGTCGAGGAGATGCGCAAGAACAGGACCCAGGCTAAGGCGACTGCCTAGGCTGGTTCTTATCACTTAAGCTGTAGCACATGTCAAAAACATTCCTCAGTAGATGTTGGGGTATGAAAATTGCTTGAAGGATAACGCTGCACCAAGGAGTGATTGTACAAAGTGAATGTCCATTGTTTGTGCGATGGTGTCCCGGCTTGTTTCCTGTCTGATTTGTACTCCTTGACTGTTGTGTAGGTGTTTTCGCAATTTTCGACCTGAGTGTTTGTCAATGATAGCCGTCTTGGTCTCTGGCAACTTAGTCGACACTCGCGACCCCAGCCAAGTTCTGCTTATGTATTACAGGTATTTCTTTTCATGTATTTGCAAAACCTTAGTTGCCGGCAGTGAAGCAGGAGCACTGTTCTGTGGGTATGAATATGTATCCTGAGAAGCTGACGTCTTTGTCAATTGTTAGATGTGTTATTTGGAGCTTTATTGACCGAGTACTTACGTAGAAATCATATTCTGATTGGAAAGCGAGTTACGAAATTGTCTGCACGTATGCAGTGTTACACATGAGGTGGAACCTCTCCGCAGTTTGACAATTTGTGTTCAAATTGCTGGTTTCAAAGAAGTGTGATGATAGAAAGAATAGTAGTAATAGTAATACGCAAAGAACAGTGGTAGTAATATGTTCGGGTGTTTGGTCTGTTCTTGTCAATCCTCTCTAAGTCTAGCTGATTATCTACCTGACTATGTTAAGACAACTCTATTACAATCATATAAAATGCTTGACTAACCACTGCACCACGTGCAGTCATACGAGGATCTGACTTTTCGCAAAAAAACCAATATGATGCTACTGCTGTGTCGGAGTTTGTCGCTGGATATTCTCCGCAGGTTACAGTGCCAAACAAGGGAAAAAAAAACCAACACTGTTGCACATGGCTGTTATGGGTGCTGGTATGAAACTGAGGATTGTGCCTTAACTCCTTGTAACTCTCAGTGTGGGGGTTATAGGGTGGGTGGGTGGGTGATTGTAGCAGCTTACGTCCTTGCTGCAATGAAAGCTGCACTGCAGGAGAACGCCTTAAGAGGGGTTTAGCTCTGTCGAGCACAACCGGCAACGTGTGAAATATACAAATTTCACACTCGTCAAACTTTGGTTGGGACATTTCATATCGCAAGCCTTCGCAGTTTTGAGTTGTATGTGGGGGTCTTTGGCCACATTGCCCATACCACCTTATCAATCTGTTGCATGCTACTTACAGCTGCTGCATGTTGTAATACTTGCAAGTACGCAGCGTATGTCACCTTTTTTACATTGCACAAAGTACCTGCTTTATATAACATCGCGATCCATTCTTTGGGTACTTACACTGCCCCTAAGGTTGATTCCTTCCGTAGACTAATCAACATGGGAGCAGTATGTGCACGTGCTATGCACTGATTAACTACGACTGATTTATTCAATGGACTAGAGAATAGCCAAGGACAGTATGCTCAATCACAAGACTATCTGAAGCGGTTTTTGAACATGCTGTGACGTTTGGCGGGATCCTTAGGCTTTGGCTTGCCTCCACCTCGGCCCCTTCCAGTGCTGCACGTAAGAGAGCAGGCATGCACACAATTCAAACATTACACACACGCTCTAAAGAAGTCATCCAAAACAAGTCACTGGACTCTTGAACACAGAACCTGGCGCGACCTCACCACATCGACGGGGTCTTTTCCAACAAAGTATTGGAATCCAGTTTCTAGCTTCGGGCTGTTAGGACATCCCACCAAGCATGGCTACCGCACTCAACTGCTTGTAGAGAGGTATAATGTCCAAGTTATTCCCTCTCCACCCTCATATTTTTCGCGGTAAATCTCTTTGGTCAATTTACGGTCGGTTGTCTGAAGATGGGTCTCTTTGTCAAGGTCAGATGCAAAAGTCTGGACGAACAAGCCTTCATCATATATTCTGAATAAGCCGTTGCTTCTATTAACTTTCCTCTCAGCGGACGAGCACCAGTTCCTCCCGAGTCCTGAGAGGACATAAATGCTTTCGAAATGTGACTCTGATACGGGAGCCATTGGCAAATTGTAATCTCATACATGTTTGCCTCCGAAATATGTGAACACGACCAATAGTGTCGACTATGCACCAAGACGAGCAACTCCACAACATTTTCAGATTTCCCAACTTCCTCCATCAGAGTAGGTAATGCCAGCAAGCGATAACAACTGCAACACGAGGGCATGGGAAGAGAGGGGAGAGGAGCGGATTCAAGGGAGGGCAAATTTGGGGTGGGGGGGGGGAGTACCTGTACTCCATGTAGATCATGCCCTGAGCACCCGACATCTGGCTCATGGAGCCCACCATGCGGCGGGCACCCCGAGGAGCATGTGACAGGTCATCCACGTCCTCGTCCAGCACCTCCTCTCTGACGGCCTCCTCTCCCGCATTCAGCACCTGTGCGCATGCAAACATGCGCGCACAGCTGTCAGTCCTCATGTACGCTGCAGCAGTTCCACGCACAGCATCTATAGCTGCACCGGTAGCAGCTACAGCAAACAGCAACAGCTACAAGTACAGCCACAGCTACAGAAAGGGTCCACGAAAGAGCTTAGCCACAGCCACCTCCATGGCCAGCTAGGGCAGCAGCTACCCCTACACCTACAGCCACACCCAGAGCGATGCTACAGGTAGAGCCACAGCCACAAGCACGCTATCAAGCATGGAGCAGGAGCGACGCCCTTCTGAGGACAGCCAGCGTGCAGCGCCTACCTTGGTGAGAAGGTCCAGCTGCTCGTCTGTGGTCCCGTAGCTCAGGCCCTGCCCCTCGTCGGGCGGCGGCAGCGACGTCACCACCTGCACAGGGGCAGACACGCACACACACACACGCATGCGCGCAACGCACTCACACTTATACATCACCGTCTGCGCCGTCGGGATAATCTCCACCTGCTCGCCTACCAGAGCATACGGGGGGGGGTGTCAAGCGCACTGGGCCCATGCAGGCACCCACAAGCCCACTCACGCACCTTGAAAGAGTAGCCCTGGTCGATGAGGAACTGCTGCCTCTTTGCGGAGTAGTACATCTCCTGCACGCGCCCCACCCCCCCACCCAACCCCACGCGCACACCCCGCGCGCGCATGTGTTGTCAGCACTCAGCGTCAATCGTCACCCACGCGCTCAGGCAACGCATCTCTTGAGCATAGGAGCTGAGTGCAGGGGGCGACGGGAGGGGACAAGCGGATGTTTGCGTGCGCGTGCCTGGGTGTCGGTGGACACGAGCGAGTAGAAGAAGGCGTTGTACTCCTCCGCGCCGCCCGCCAGCCTGTCTTGCAAGCGGCCCTGCACCCGCCAGCACTCCCACCCCCTCCCCTCCTGGTAAGATGTGCGGCCCCCCTCCCCCCCTCGTAGCCTCTCTCCTGAAGTGACACCATCGAAGATCAGAGAGCCACGCACGTGGCCAGAGGCAGGCGCCTGACAAACCGACAGATAGACTAGCACAGGGACAGCCCTCGGGGCTGCCAGCGTTACGAGCGGCAGGAGAAGACAGCAGGCCCAGTGCTGCCACGGGCATCCTCCGCAGCACACGGTGCAGAATCCAGCACTTTTATTTCAGTTGGCGCACACGCGCACACCGGATTGCCTCAACAAGAGAGTGGGAGGAGTGAGCAAGCAAGCAAGAGGGCGAGAGAGAAGGAGGCAGGTGTACTTTGGCGCGCAGGATTCGGCCCAGGCGCTGCGCCTCCTGCCTGCGGGAGCCGCCGTGCGACGAGATCTGAATGATCACGTTGGCCTCCGGGATGTCAATGGAGTTGTCTCCCACCTACACGCACGCACAGCGCAGCCACGCGGTCGGCCGTTGGTCCACCCGTAGCAGGCAGTACCCAGGCAGGCAGGCAGAGAGGGAGGGAGGCGAGGCACGAGAGGCACTCCGGCCTAGCTTACTTTCTCCTCTCTCTCTCCCTCTTCCTTGCTCTTTCTTCCTGTGAGGCTCCAGTGCGGGAGAAGAGCGGAAAGGGGTCAGGGCAGGGGAGGAACCTTGGAGAGGAAGACGGTGTTGACTTCCGGGCTGGTCTTGAAGGCATACAATATCTTTGTCCTCTCGTGATGGCTGCAATCAATCCCCCCCCCCGCCCCTCGGTCAGCTTGGTCCAAGCCCTGCAAGTCCTCAATCGACAAAATGACTCTTCGCTGCTGCTGCAGAGTGCAGCGACCAGACCAGAAGAGAGCACAGCAGAGCACGGAACGCAGCCCCCTCAGTCCCAGATGAGCGACAGCAACCATCTGCCGGCAACGCCTGCCTCCCGCAGCCAGGGAACATCGCACCGCGCTAGCCTGGCCGGCCTTGTGGCAGAAGGAAAACCAGAAGACGGGCTGCTGCAGCCGTGGCTGTGGCCGTGGCTGCGGCTGCGAGTGCGCAGCGAGTGGCAGGGCGCACCTGGTGGGGCCGTAGATCATGGGGCGCTTGAGCTTGCGCGCGTACTGCTCCAGCGCAAACAGGTTGTCAGAGAACACGATGATCTTGTCGCCGCGCTGCTGCTCGTGGAAGCGGATGAGGTACTCGCACGCGCGAAACTTGTTGGGGTTCATCACATACAGCCCCTGCAACCCCCCCCTCCCCGCATCAGGCGCTGCACTCAGCTCACCTCACCTCACCTCAGCCCTCAGCCCTCAGCTCTCAAACCCCCCCCCGCCCCCCCGGCCCCCGC
>WELA01009192.1:411990-426528 GCA_009602735.1 Mesotaenium endlicherianum | reverse complement strand
GGGGGGGCAGGGGGGCAGGGGGGAGCACGAGAGGGCAGGAAAGAGCATGAGGACGCAAGCACGGCTCCACCACTCACCTCCACCTCCCAGTCGTCAGCAGGCTCCCCTTCAAAGGGAGTCATTGGAGCAAGGACAAGAAGTGCTACAGCGGAGCAGCACCAAGTGTGGGCAGCAAACCCGTGATGACAACACGCACAACCAGAGTCGGGGGCAGGCGGGCACGGGCATGCGGCTGGGCGGACAAACGGGGCAGAGAGGGCGGGGGAGGGGACGGAGAGGGGAGGGAGGATGTACCGGCAGACGGGCTCGGCGATGGCGATGAGGAAATCGTAGGCCTGCTTGTAGAGCGGCGAGTACGTCTCCAGGATGATGCGCCCGTCCAGGCACACCCACAGCGGGCGCTGCGCGTGGTCCGCCTTCAGCTCCAGCTTGCTGAAGTCGTGCACCTGCCCCCCGTCCCCTCGCACTGCTCCACCCCTCGGGCTCGCGTTAGTCACACCCACAAGGGCACAGGAACAGCAGAGCCTTGCGGCCAGCAGGGAAGAAGAGTGTCCCAGAGCTGCAGGCAGCGCACCACCTGAACCAAATAAGCTGAGACCCGCCAGCCCAGCCCACTACCCACACCACCTGCCCCAGCCCCGGCCCCTGCCCCTGCCCCAGCCCCTGCCACAGCTCTTGCGGCTCCAAGCACCAACCCCGCACCCCTGCTCGAAACCACATCACCCGACCAGAGCACTCCCCCCCCGCTTGCTCGGCTGTCTCTTCTAAATTTCCTCCCTCGCTGCACCCCTGAAGTCAAGAAGCTCCCTTGAGCACACCTGGCAGGCCCTTGTTGCTCCACCCCCCCTTGTGAACCATGACGCCACCGAGCTCCATCCGTGGCATGTGTATGCCTTGGTGCATGTGTTTCGTGTGGTTGTCAATGCGTGCATGTGTGTTTGTGTGCGCACGTGAGTGTGACCAAGTGACTGGATACGCGCGCGCGTGGTTGTCTGCGCCTGCGTATGCACGCGCGCAAGCCTGGGGGACGAGTGCTGTGCCCTGCCATGCACTTGTGCATGCTGAACACAGAAGGGGGTGAAATAGCGTGTATAGGCGCATATTTGCTTCCGCCCTTTGCCCGTTGGCCCTCACCCCTGCTCCATAGTGTGGGCTTGTGCGTGCGTGTGCAGGAACTGACGGTCAAGCCCGGGGACGTTGGCGCGTTGGTGTTGAAAAGGGTTGGTCGCACTCAGTCAAGGAGCACACTCAAGTGTGAGCTACCTATAGACGAGAATACCAACACCCTGCCCACCCTCACATCACGAACCCAAGGCCTGCCAGGCCCAGGCCAAGCCCGCAGCTGGTCTGCTACCTCCTCCCTCTCCCCTCCTCCCTCCTGAAGAAGCAGCAGCAACAGCATGTTTACAGCCTCAACCCCACACCACCTAGCCTCCAAGCCGCCAGGCTGGGCCTTGCAAGCCATGGCTGGCAGCAGCATCCTGCCTGCCAGCCCGAGGGAGTGGGGTCGTACGTGCACAGCGAACGCGGGCTCACGCCCACAAGGGAGGGCAGCAACTAACCATCATCGTCGTCGTCGTCGCCGTCAAACTCGTCGTCATACTCGTCATCATTGTTACCGTCCTCGGCGTAAAAGGCTTCAGGCGTCGCTTCATCCTGGGAGAACCCGGCCGGAGCCAATACGCCCTCCCATCAGCACACGTGCAGCTGCTGGGCGTTTATTTAGTAAGAAAATGCAAACTCCACTGTCCCACGCCGAACTGGCCGTGCAGACCGTTCATGGCTAAATGGTATCATGCCAGGAAAAGGGAAGTACTGCTACTGCAACAACAACAGCTAGTGAAGTAAGCGTGGGGAATCGTGGAAGCGCAAGCAAGACTAGCACCTGCTTGGCAGATCGTCGAGTCTGCTTACTGCCCCGCCCCTCACCTGTGTCAGGAAGTGTCTCAAGGTATCAATGACCTCAATCATAGTAAGCTGCAAACCAAGTCAGATCGACGTCCATAATGTTCAAAAGCATGGCTTCACTAACTTTATGATGCACGCAGTAGTTAAGCTACATGAGCAGTCACCCAAACCTAACTTCAAATATCAAAGACTTCCTCAGCTGTCGAATTGTAGTCAACCTGTGTCTAAAGGAGGGGCTTTTCGTTTTGACGTCATCTTTCTTTCACTCTCAAGTCCTGAAAGTGATTCACACTTTGCTCTGACTTGCCCAAGTGCTTTTGTGGTCTAGCAGCATGCGCGCAGAGTTCCCCTCGTTCTTATTTCTGCACGGCTGCATGAAAAGTTGCAAGTGATGGTAACCGAAAATATGATCTAAAACGAGACAGCACGAGACAAACTTCGCTAAAAGAGTCGAGCACAAGAGGGTAGAGCTGGACAAGGCAGCTAGGACGAGGCCGAATTGTGAAATCCTTACAGCCTTGCCTCAACACGTGATTAGCTTATGTGTTGTTCTGGTCGCCGGAAGCGCACTCAAAAATACATTCCCTTGGAATTAATGAGCTCTCGTACACTTTATGTAATTTATAGCATCGGAGACGATGTGAGGAGAGCGAAACGAACAGGAATTTGGTACGCATACATCACTGTGTATGCCACGTGCGTTTCGTGTGCAGCTTCGTCCCCTTTGGAGACAGTGTGACATTGTGACTGTGACACCGTCTTTGTCTGGTCTGTGTGCAGGCTTGCACTCTCTTTCAGTACGAAAAGAACGAATATATTGATGCCGACGAATTTCATGGGGATGGTGGGGGATGGGCATGCATGGGCATGACTCATGCGGGTGGGCATGTAAGCCATCAGCAAGATGACTTACCGCGCGGACGCCTCCATGTGCCCGATTCAAAGTTGCATCCTAAAATTAATCTAAGAACGAAACACTGCATGTCCTCCGGTGACTGAAGGCAATGTATACCAACCTCGAACCGAACTACTCCAAGCTGTCGAGAGCTTAGCGCAGAAAGGTAGTTGCCGTCTCTGACGACACACTCAATTTGCTGCCTTCGCGTAGATTGAGCGCTGAGATTATTCAGTAGGCTGCCTGGCTGCACCTCCGTTTGTTTGCCTTCCGCTTGCAGGCGACGAATATCTTATTAGTCGGCTTTATTGTTTATTGGTGTTACCCTGCGTCGACGTTGCCAGCAGTAGACCCCTCCCATTTTCTTCGGGCGGGTTTTTACATTAAGACACACGGGCTGAGTACATCCGCTCTTAAGGTGAGGAGCCACTTGTATGGCTTCGAGCGGGTTTGGCGATTCTGATAACAAAATAGACTATGTCTTCAAAATCGTTTTAATTGGAGACTCAGCCGTCGGAAAGTCTCAGCTTCTCAATCGGTTTGCTCGTAATGAGTTTTCATTTGACTCAAAGGCCACCATCGGCGTGGAGTTCCAGACAAGGACGCTGGTTGTAGATAAGAAAGTGATTAAGGCTCAAATCTGGGATACTGCGGGCCAAGAAAGGTGAGCAAAGCGATTGGCTGTAGCCCAGTAGAAGCTATTTTTCACATGAAGTATTCACCTTAAGTCTTGTCTTCACGTCATTCTTCTTGGCTCAACTTCGGACACAGTTTAGGGATAGCCCGTTGTAGCAAACGTCTCGAGTGGCACTTTACCCTTGTCCTTATGTTGGTTTCAAGCATCTTGGTGCTGAGGCACTTTGATCTTTGATAGAGAAGGAAATGCAGTGTAGGTCAAAAATGTACATCAGTTTCAACAACTTTAGCCATGTGCGCCCTCGTGTCATGGTTTTGAGACTCGAGGGTGCAAATTTTATGATTCCTGGCGGGGTCATTTGACAAATATTTTAGCAGTTTGCTTCTGATCACGTTAGGCCTGAACTTGTTGAGTCTGGACATCCGGTCGCCTTTGATGCCCGTTGTTTCAGACCAGGTCTTTTAGGTATGAAGAATTGCATCTGGTTAGGGTATGCCAAGTTAATGGCAATTTGGGCATAGAAAGGTCCCGTCACTGAAGAGACTGCTCTTTTTTGCGTGAAAGCTTAGACTGAGTGCTCTCGTTTTTCACTGTCTGCATTATCTTGTCTCTTGTGTTGGATGCGGGCTTAGGAAACACTCTAAAACCACCTCCGCTTTCTCTTTCAGCAGCTGTCCTCTTCTCATGATTAGATGGGAATAGTGGCAGAAGCTAATTCCTCCAGCCATCAATTGCTTGCAACCTTCGGCCCTGTGGCCCTTTTTGAGCTGTTTTCACTGCGAACTATCCATGAACCTGAGACAAACCATAAGTGTTGATGCCAACAACGTTATTGCACGTGTTCAGATATCGAGCGGTTACCAGCTCTTACTACAGAGGAGCGGTGGGAGCCTTGCTTGTGTATGATATCACAAAGCGACAATCGTTTGAGCACTGTGAGCGATGGTTGGACGAGTTAAGATCACATTCGGATGCCAATATCTTCATCATGCTGGTGGGCAACAAGGCTGACCTCAAAAGTCAACGTCAGGTATCGACACAAGAAGCAAAAGACTTTTCACAAAAACACAAACTGGCCTTTATTGAGACTTCAGCTTTAGAAAGCACAAATGTAGAAGCTGCATACACGCAAGTTTTGGCGGAAATTCACCGAATAGTGAGCAAGAGAGCACTGGATGCAGAAAGTTCTTCGGGAGGTGCCAGCGTGGGTCCTGGCGTTAACATACTGTTGCCACAGATCACTGATTCCGCTTCCTCCAAGAAGTCGTCTTGTTGCGGAGGTTAATCTACTGCCTCAATGCATATAGGTTTTCCTGAGCTGTGCATCTTAATTGAGACAATTTTAGTCGGTCTGGAACATGAATTGATAGGTTAGGTCGGGGCTGTAAGGAGTAAGCCCTGGGTTGGGTGCAAGGTTCTACAGAATGCCAATATTTTGGATGTCTTTAACAGGTCTATTGGCGTTCTGTTATTTTTGCCTCTGATATATGCTGGTGACTTTTGCTAATTGCTTACTAGAGTACTTTTATAATTTCACATTGTTTTTTGCTGTAACGATTGCGTGCCCCATTACTGGCACATTCATTGATAAGACAATGCCTTTTTCTCTACTTTTTGGTAATGTCTTAAGAGGCAGTTTAGAAGGTTGCAATGAGTGATTTCAATTGTAATGCTAAGAGTGGCTCACTCCCTATCTATGAGAGGAAAGGCTTTCTAGCTTCCCAAATTGATTGTTCTTATTTTTCTGACAGTCCCCTATTTCTGCGATTATAATAAATAGAGCGAGCTCCTGGTACAGAGGTGACAAAAGAGGGTAACAAACGTGAGTGAAGTTTGTCAATCATCATAATGTACTCAAATTGCAAGGTACTTCATGCGTATCACGTCAGGCTAACTGGGAACTGGATGCAGATAGGAGCCAAGAGATTGATGCTTGTAATCACAAGGTCGACAGCATAAGTGCACTCCCAAGGCATACATTGTTTAACAAATTAAGTTTGAAAGATGTGGCTGTCAGATGATAACCATTGTTTAATATGGAAATTGTACAATAAAGAATAGAGACCAATTAAGAATAACAAAATCGACCAGATATTAAGTGCATAAAACGACCAGATATTAAGTGCATAAAACTCAAAGAGATCCAGCAAAGACAATGAGCAGTATGTCGAGCTGTTGCAGTGAATGGCATTGCTCCCACTCCTAGTACTTATAAGCACACAATTCACCACACTAATGCTACAGCAACCTGCAAAACCAGCAGCAGAGTGTGAAACGGCTTCAAGCAAGACAGGCAAGCTACTACAAGTCGCCTCAGCCGGCATGCGCACAGCTTGCATGCCCCCAGACTAAAACCCATACCTCCTAAACCTGTGCCTCCTGCGCTGCTACCTAACCATCATCCCTAATACCGCAACCTGTTCCTACAAGAACCATGAACCTATGATAGTCAGATGCAGACCTTTCTCCGTTCGTCCAAAAAATTCCCTCCCACCCCTCAACCCCTGCCCCCCCATGCGTGGCAGCTGGCGTTGCAGCCCGCCAATAGGCAGTTCCATCTGTCTTCAGAAGGTGACTTGCAGCCGGTGGAGGTGCTGCGGCACGAAGGGCAGCGGCAGGGTGAGCGTGGCGTCCCCCGCGCTGTACTGGTACTGCGCCGCAGCGCCGTCCACGAGCACATCCGAAGGCTCCGCGCTGCAGAAGGCCAGGAACTGACCGCCGCCCTTCACCGCCATGTCGGCCGATGGTGGAGCCGCTTCCAACTCTGAAGTGTATTTCAAGTCTTGTACGGCGCCTCCCGAGTTGAACATGCCGGCCAAGCCCAGCGGAGCAAAGCCGGCGCCCGAGGAGAAATACTGCCAGAGAATAGAGAGAAAAGAAGCAATGCAAATGTGTCAGCTGTCCAGCCACCGCAGCCTGCAGACATGCAGCCCAACCTGATGCCAGTAGCAGCATTGCTCCTGCCCTGCCATGCATGCTCCAGCAGGATGAGTCGCTCGCATTCTTCCAGCGATGCTTCCACAGTCGACCAGCATTGGCGGGCTTTCTCAAGCGACCACATAGTCAATCAGTATGAGGCAGAGTACGCTTTTGAAGGGAGTAGACGAAGGCGAGTGAAATAAGAGAGGGACAAGGAGTACCTGGATGGGGCTGACGGTGAACACCTCGTACTCCAGCCTCTGCAGCGACAATGGCAGCGAGGCCCCGCGCGGCAGCCGCGTCACCTCCCCTGCCACAGGACCCCCCCACCCCCCGTGACGTTGCGCACGCACGCATGAGCCTCTAGCAGCACACAGGGCAGCCACACACTTTGCCTTCTGTTTGGGCCACCTCCATGGTCAAAGACACTAGCTGCAGACATCTGAGAGGGCCACACCCTATAGGAAGAACACTGCCGCCCCATCACCCTTTCTCCGTCACCATCTCCCTCTGTCTCTCAAATCTCTCCCTCTTCCTCCAGCCCACCCACCCTCCCTCCTTCCTCCCTTGCCCCCTCGCTCTTACCCTCGACAAATCAGCCATGCATGGCACTGCAGTGACAGAAGAGCAGCCATTGCCACCGCCCTTGTCCTCGTGGTCATGTCATTGTCATCGTTAAGCGGCTGGCGGATAAGGCCCAGCAGGCAAGGGCTTGCAAGGGGCACGTTGCCTACCAGCGCGATGAGCAAACAGCGCCACATCGCCGGTCCAGTCGGGCGGCGCCAGGGCGCGGATGTTGTCTACGTCCGACGCGCGGATGCTGCCGCTGACGGCGTCAGGGCTGGCGTTGTGGACCATGTTCTTCTTGCCCACCTTGCACCACCCCGCGCCCTGCACGCACGCGCATACGCACTTAGTGTCACTGAGAGAGTGGAGTGGCCGTTGGTGATGCTGATGCACCTTTTGCGCATACAACAACAAGAAGGGGGTGCTTAATAAGGGCGAGAGTGCTTATATGTATGCGCACTAATGCATATGGGTAGATGGCCATGCACGGTCCTCCAGCTGCCAGCTGGAAGGGACAGAGCGTCAGAAATGGATGAATCTGGCGCCCATGCGAGTGAAAGAATCAGTGGCGAGATGGGCCCCCTGGCGCCAGGACGAGCAGGATGCAAAGAAGGGAAGGAGGGGAGGAGCCACGCGACGCATGCACAGACCCACACGACCCCCAAACACACACATGCGCACACCTGGCAGTTGAAGGCCCCCACGATGCCAGTGTGCAGATTGGTGTTCCAGATTTTGAGCACGGTGGCCGAGTCACGCGCAGGATCTGTGAAGATGCAGTCCCGCGTCGGCCGCCCGGGCAGGCGCGCCCTCAGAACGGAGCCATCTGGCAGCACCAGCTTTTTCAGCAAATCAAAGTCGTGCTCGCCCGGCTTGTCACTGCGCACAGCGTCCACGCGTGCAACATGACATCAGCAGGTGACGACGGCATCCAAGACACACAACTCCAGAACCCTTCTCAGGCACCAAGCTTGCACGCAGTCCACAGTGTCGGCAATTAGATGGTGCATGGGAGAGGGGGAGAAAAGGGGAGAGAATGTGTCGTCACAGCAAAGTAAAGAGCAAGTGAAGAGCCCCGCGACACAAGAGGCGACCTCCTTCGTGGAATAGTGTGGGCACCTCCACAAGTATCCCGGTGGATGTCATGCTGGCAGACAGAACCTTGGGAGGCCGAGCATGCATGCAGCACAGGCGGGCCACACTCACCCCCTTTTCCAAGTATCCCGCACACTGCAACCCTGACACACACACCGATCCTTTGCTGCCAGAGCGCGCGTGCAGGAGACCCGGGCACGATGAAGGGAGGATGGCTCCTGCTGCGCACCTGACGTAGACAGCGCAGCCGCCCACGGCTCTGGCAGCTGCATGGTACTCTGCTGCCGGGTGCAGGCTCTGCATCCGTCGTCCCAGCGCCCACCCGCCCACACATGCGGCACAGAGGTGGTGAATACTTGCAGGCGGACTGTACCTTAGCCCCCGGCATACAACCGGAGAGAGGGAGAGCCCAGAGGTCCATCTTTGCTTCCACCACCGCTCCATCACTGCCTTGAGAGACACTCGCCCCCGTCTCGCCTCCCACCTTCACAGGATGAACTAAGAGAAGATGGAAGGTGAATATCCACCGACGCAGCTGCTAATACCATCAACTGACGCTAGTTTGGAAGCAGCCCATCAGAAAATGGTACATGGGGAGCAAAGAGCCGGGCCTTACGTGGAACATGTCCCAGTCGGGCTGCATGAACTCCCCCAAGAACATGCTGTTGTATGCCACCTGCAAGTTACACGCGCGCAGCAGACACCAAAGTCTCGAGGAGTCAGACTACGGATCTGCCACAATAGCCTCCTCTCCGCTGCGCAAGCTATCCCAACATCAGCTAGTTTCTAGTAAGCCCATGTGTGTCTCCCTACACGCCCATTGCGCCCTCCACCTCTACATGGCCTCATCCATCTGGCAGCTCCTAGTAGCTTAGATTAGCGAGTTACCACAATGCATGATCAGAGCACCCATCCTAGTGCAGTCAACGAGAAAGCGCCTGACTATCGTCAGATCACACGAGTCCTCTGTAAGGCCGTACCTATCCAGATCGCCTTCAGCTCACTATGAGCACAAGATTAGAGTAAAAGGCAAGGAAGGCGTACGGATGCGACGTGGATGGTGTGGGAGGCGGGGTCGCGCGGCCAGAAGTCGTCCGACGCCCGCACCACGGCCGTCTGCTTCGACCTGCCAGACGATATCCGATAGCCCCCGGAAGCAGAGCGGTGCATTCACGTGTTGCCCACACAAAGCACGCTTCTCTAGAACATCATCCCAAAGCAAGGGCACGCAAACCAAGAGCCTGAGGCCAAGTGGCAGCATCGTGATGACTCAGCACATGCATACTAACAAGCTTGGCAAGTGAAGTGGCCCTTGGAAGAACAGCCCACGAGGTGCAGCTCTGTGACCCCAGCTAACAACAAATGTAGGTCAATGTCAGCTGAAAATCTCCAAAAAAACCAGATACATTGAAAAAAGGGTACTAATATGCTTGGCGAGAAGCAGATATCATTCAGGATGATCTCCTCCCTCCTGACAAACGTGCACGTAGAACATGTGCACCGGTAGCAAATGTAGGGGGAGAGAGAAAGGGAACAGGAGCGGGGAGAACAAAAAACGGGGGAAGAAAAAAAAAGGGAGAGGGCGAGGGACAAGAGGGAGGAGGGGGCCACAAAGAGAGAGAGAGAGGGAGGGACAAGAGGGGCTGCATGCGCCTAGGCAGGTAGGCAGGTGGTGCGACGTACATGTAGAGACCGTCGGTGTTGTGGCTCATGCACGCAATGATGCCGTTGTCGCGAAAGTTCTTTGCGATGGAGGCCTCCAGCGCCGCCTGGTAGGCCCGAGTAAGCGCCACGCGGCCGCCCAGCCCGGCCGCCACCGTCTCCAGAATGTTCTGCACGTCCACCTTCACGCCGTCCACGCCCGCGCCCGCCAGGTAGCTGTGCAGCTCATCGTAGAAGCGGAAGATGCTCTCCGGCCGCAGCACCCCCACGCCGTTCACTGTCAGGCTATCTTCCGCCATCTCCGGCTGGTTCCCCAGCACGCCTGGCGCGTGCACGGGGAAGGCAATGGCGGAGTTGTAGTGCTTGGTGTCCATGTTGGTGTGGCTCACGCCCCCCCAGTAGCCCATCAAGGCATGCCACACGTACACGTACCTGCAACACGCCAGGCGCATCAGAGGGTCAACACCTCGAAGCCCTGGGCTGACCTGGTGGGTCCAGAAAGTACCCAGCTGGCTGTGCCAAGATAGTCCCCAAATTTCATCCCCTAAGTTTTATGTCACATAAACTTCATAGGGAAGAGGCTCCACTGACTTCTGCTTTGGATTGTGCCTCCCCGTTGTGTGACATTGAGTGCTCTCAATAGCACCAGCTGCAGTCTCAACTGCGACCTGAGTGCCCCTATACTCCCAACCCCCTGCGCTAGAAGAAGTCAGAGCTTTCAGAATTCTCTTATGCTAAACTGCTCTTCACTTAGTGCAACGTGCGTGGAGAAAGGGACGTACTTGAGGTCGTGGTCGTCCTTGGCCTCCTTCACCACTTCTGCGAGCTTTCCAATGTCAGGCACGGCACCATGGAGAGGATCCACCGCCGGCCTCTCCTTCATTGTTTTCTTGAATTTATGATTCTCTTTAATGTTTGTCAGCCGGCTTGCATATCTGCCACGCCACCCATAATAGCATTTGGAAAGAGGACTCCTTCTGTTGGAATTGCTTCCTCCATGCACCACGCCCCCATATGACTACATGTATGGGGTGTACGTAAATAATATACATATACATGCATGTATATGTACCTGTGTATATATGTAGTACATCCACAGATATAACTATCCTTGAGCTGCTTGAGAACAAAGGGGCCCATCCTTCAAAATTGCAATAACAGCTCATTCTCCTCCACGCCCACCACCCGCTCTTATTTTGCACTCATTTTTTTGTTCTACAGCTGCTAAAATTGGCACACGTGAACTCCCCAGGCCTTCAGCTAAGATGCTATATCTCCAACAATGATGCAAGTGAAAGAGGGACGGGGACGAGTACTGACTGCGTCCCAGCTGTCACAGCTGCCTCGTCAGCGCTGCTTCCACTCTCCTCGTCGATGTCGACAGACTGCCAACCATCGTCGATGATGAGAAACTTTGCAGGCGTGCCACCTGCCGCCAGGCTGGATACAAGGGAGACATAACAAGTGCCACATCATCGATCAATCCACCACTTCTGGGAAAGGTTTTGCGGCCCCTTAAAACGCTCATAACCCATCCCTGATGCCTACATCCCAAAATAGCGACTACCAGCACGCACCCCACACTAATAATACTTCAGCTCCTAAGCCTAGTCACCAATAAGAGAGGCGCTACAAAATACCTCTGACTTTTATGCCTTTGTTTTCCAAGAAAGAACACTAAGTTGACTGAGCAGCAGGGCGGTCACACCCAAGCTCCAATCTAAGCTATAGAGCTGACGGTCTCTGCTAAGCAATTATCGCATCAGATCACAACACGCTGTGTAAGTAACACAGCTTGTAATGTCAGCACCATGACCACCCAGATCCCCACCCTCTAGATGATACTTGCAATCAAACAAGGCAATCAACCGCTGAAGTGAATCAAAACAGAATGAACACCCGACGCACAGCAATGCAAAAATGAAACACAAAGCAGAATTGAACAGAAGTATTCACAGAAGAACAAATTCAAGCACTGTTCTCGATAAAACACTCAGGACAATGCTGCCTCCATCCAGGCCATGCCTATCCTCAATAAAAAAATGTACAAAGAGAGTCTGAAATATCGGACAGGAGCACTCACGAGGCGAGGCCCTGGTGGACGCCGGGCACGGAGACGTCGGTGTAGAAGGCGTCCCACGTGCACCACCCAAAGTAGTCCAGCATCCCCGGCAGCTGCCCCACACAAGCTTCCCATGAGCCGCTACTCTAAGCATGCAACTGCGACCGAAGGCGTGCTGCTGAGGGACGAGAGGCGTCCATGCCAACACCTCGGACGCTCCCCGCAGAATGGACCTGTTGCAAAAAATCCCCGTCAATATGCTTCTTTCTTGCGAACTACCACTAGAGGCCTTCCTTTATACAGCATCGCATTGTACCCCCAACGCGGCTTCGGCAATATCCGCTCAGATAAGAAGCCACCTTTACAAAGACAGGGAAGCTGCATGCATGTCACTTTAGGCTTCTTCTTCATAAGCAGACATTAGCAGATTAGTACCTGCTTTTTCTCGCGGTGAACAAATGATTTCAGGTGATCCTCGACAGCCCTGCCAACAAAATCGATGTCCTCGTGTTTCACAATTAGCAATAAGATTACCAGCAACATAAATTATCCTGACAAACGATGACCCCACAATGACCGGCAGCATACTCTCCTATACTTGTACTGTCTTCGGCTTTGCTTTTTCTCATCTGCTTTAAAGAAGAGGTGTGGTGTGCAGAAAAGACTCCGCTAACCCAACACCATCGCACATGCCAATGCCACCAGATTAAGTAAGTCACCTGACAGCTTCGCCAACAACTTCGTACGGGTTGCTGCCAGCGTGGACATAGACGGAGTGCAGAGCCTCCTTGCTCCGGACGTCTGGATCGCCTGCTCCCTCATTCCCGACACGAGGAATGTTAGAGAGCAAGAACGGTAACAAAAAATAAACGAAAACAAAAACAAATGACTGCTCCACTAAGGGAGATAGTGGTTCAGAGATAACACGTAAATGACAGAGAAACAGAAGCGTAAGATGCACCAACTCACCACTTTCAACACACAGCTCCAGAAAATCCTCAGAGCTCCCCTGCAAAGAAGCCCTGAAAGCTCCATCTAGCAAAGGCAGGAAGACGGTGTAAACAGATCCGTCGCCAGACGTGGTCTCCGTCACGTCCTGTGAAGAAGCATCCTTGCTCTCCACAAGAAGAAACTGCGTCTCCAGAGGCACTTCACCCCCACTGCTGCCCATCCGCTGTGTCATCCACCATAACTTGAACCGAAAGCAGCACATAAATCTCTTATTCCTGCAAATCCAGGCACACGAGAGTAAGCTCCTTACTGCACTATCCCTCGGCAAGAGGCTATTATAAAAGGAAGAGTAAGATGCATTCACCACATTATGAATTGCAAGTTTTCAGGCTCAAAGTCATCAACATACCTCAGAACACCAAGAGGAAAGACATGCCGACTCTTTGCCTCCGTAGAGACTGCTCCCAAGAACACTCCAGTAGACCCCCAGCTAGTTGCGTTCGTCGTCACCACAAGCTTGTCAGAAACGTCTGTCAGAACTGGTGCTCCGTTAACAGAAAGTTGTCCACCGTCTAGGACTATATTCGGTCGGATCGTCATCTCCTCTGCTCGAACGTCGGGGTGATCCTTCAGACTTCTTATAGACTCCAGATCTAAGCAACAGTTCGCGCTAAACGGGTATGCTTGGCAGCCAGACAAGAATCGACTTTGTCTGGTCAAGAATGTAAGAGAACTTCTCCGGTAATTGGCTAGCAAGTCAGAACCAGCAAAACTACCAGCTAAAAGTTTGTGCGATACGGGCGAATGAGCCGCCTCTATGCCACCCTGATCCCAAACGATCGAACAAATGCTGGTGCCAAAGAGACCAACAGATGGCCGTCTCGGACCTTTGCACACGCCAAAAAAACGGCTACCCAAGGCAGCCCACTTGATGTTGCCCACTGTGGCACTGCTAGCCTTGCCAGCAGAGGAACACGATATAACAGCAGAGGCACTATCTTTTCTCCGTCCCAAGGATGATCCAGCCGCAGCCGCAGCCGCAATGAAAACAGGAGTTTGAGTTGCTATTAGTGACTGCATGGCGCCCTGTTAATCATGTTGCCTAATGTACTTCGATCAACATCGATCTGACTCTCGAAGTAGCATTAAGGCCGTTTGGTTAACGAACTAATTGGCTCAGGAATCTAGTGTAGGCAAGTGTAGGAGTGAGTAGGAGTGACTTGTGCGACCTATCGAATCTCGATATCATCTTTCCACGTCCTTGTCTTACGTAATCCCGTCATCTATGTGTACCGTTGTCTACACAAAAATGTTGATGTACTCTACAGGTCCCGCGGTCAACTGCTGAATGTGCTGGTTACAGTCTACAAATAAGGTGGAGGATTTACATACCGGCAAATCTGAACAGAACTGCACAAACCTGCGCAGATCTGGATATGTTCGAATCCGCATCTAAAAAAGGATAAGCCAAAAAGGACTCCTGGCTGGATCGTGTCGAAGTCAGACACGAGCTTCGCGGGCCGAGTTCAAGCCTCGACGCTTCTCGAGGCTGCCTCGAGGCAGTTTCAACTTCCGAGTCCCGACTCCCAACCAGACCCTGGATTCATAACTTTTTGGGTGTTATTTGTGACTTTGGATGTTAAAACACCCGATCAGAACATAAAGAATTTCAAATAAAAATCCAGGTCGTTAAAAGCGGATGTCACATAAAACCCGGAAATTATAATTTGGATGCGATTTTGTGTGCGTCAGCGTGTACAAGTCCGACGTAGCCCCTACTCGCCCCCCCCATCAAGGAGTGCACATGCAGAACCTTCCTTCGCACGCGACCTCTCCCCCCCC
>WELA01009192.1:399374-409500 GCA_009602735.1 Mesotaenium endlicherianum | reverse complement strand
TCTCTCTCTCTCTCTCTCTCTCTCTCTCTCTCTCCCTCTCCATTTCTTCCTCTCCCTCTTTTTTCCTCTCTCCCTCTCTCTCCCTCTCTCTCTCCTTTCTCGTCTCCCCGTTTCAACTCTTGATTCTCACTAGCAGACGACTTAAAGTGTGTGTTTTTACGCAGGCAAGGCAGAAGGAGGCAAAGAAGAGGTGGTTGCGGCACTCTTGAAAGTTGGTTACATCACTTGTAGTCCAATTATTAGCTCCTAGGCCCTAGGATTAAGACAAGACCTGGTTTGTGATGCTTCTAAGGTAGGATTATGAATGATTTAGCTCTTACTTCATTTTGTAGGTCGTTATAAAGGTACATTGGAGATTTTAGGTTGTTATCAATCATAAATGTTTGTAACATTTAATCATTATATATATAATATTATAATGAAGGTTCCAAATTGGCATGCACGTGAATTGCACTTCATGATGAGGTTAAATCCAACCTGCATTCTGGTTGGGAAACCTTCTAGAAGAAGGCGGAGTAAAACAATCCAAAGTTGAAAGGTTGGAAACCCCACTTATTTCAAGGTTGGTAAACCATCTCGGAGAGAAAGTAGAACTTCCAACTTTCGACAACGGGATGCTGCCAGACAAAGCGCACAAATTTTTTGAATGTTTTCCGACCTCTAAAAAGTATGAAACGACATACCGACCTTACTTTACGGCCTCAAAACGGCCGTTTTCCCCCGTGCCCATTATCAGGGTGTAATCCGACTCATACTGTATCCGGTCACTCGTTATTCTGATCGATATCTTACCATTGTGTTTCATAATTTCGGTTTATCACCGTATTCGTCCATAGTTTAATGTGAATCAAGACATACCTCGTACTCGATCATTAGACGACATTTCTATGAGTTTGTAGGCATAAGTTTCGCATTTTCTAACTATGTAACTTCTTATATCCTTGTGGCCTTGCTGGACGGATCGCTAAGATGCGTATATGCTTTTCAAAGAGCTCCGTGAAGGCTTAAATATATATACGCTACCAAACGTCCTTTGACACATATAAGGGATAAACGCATCATAACATTCACGCGTCACGGTCCGAAAAACGACCCAATTGAAGCGGCCTAGGTCCATTCATTTGATCGACATTGACACTCACTCCAAACCCCCGTTTCTAGGGGCGGGAATTTATTATGTATATTTGAAGTATCACAAGATATTGAAATTGATTTAATTGGAATTGAACAATAGTCAATATCGAATCCAATCGCTCTATATCGGGCCATAACCTAAAAGTTAGTCTGAAATCGAGATGCGAACCATCGAACATTAAACCAAATTAAACAACTTGAGGGGGGCCCGATCGGTATGGGCAGCCTACATCCTAATTGGATCCGCCCGTGGTCGCGTTTTCCGCCTTCCATACTTGATTATGTACATCAGCTGATTCTGGAGGAGGGGGTAGCCTAAAAGATCGACCTCAGAACATGAGACAAATCCGCGACCATGTCCAGCCCATCTTTGCGTATAGCTGATGATACATTGTAAACAGCTAGAATTAGGCTTATAAGTGCACACTCAACCAAGACGCAAGATATCAGTGCGCACAAGCCCATGACGTGTTAATGGGGACACAGCTTGAACCTTGAAGCATCGTACAAATAGTTTATATACTTGATGTGTGTAGTTTTCTTGTGCTCCTTCACTTGATTTGTGTTCTTTGTGTCTCATATACCATCTTCTTGTCCGTAATTATTACCTAAGAGATTGTTGCAAATGTTACGATTTGCAGTCAAAATGAATGTCAGATGATTTAAGTTACATCAAAAGAATACAAATAGTGATTTTGCGAGGAAATATCAAAGAGCTTCATATGATTTTGACACCCGTGAGTTAATATACTTAAGTCCATGTATTCAAACAAGTCTATGTAAGACCTTTGCCGACCTCTGCAATCCGTACAATTGTACAGGGTTACGCCGTTTGCATGTACGCTTAGTTTTGCAATTCGCTTAGTTCGTGTTTTTTTTAAAAAATATTATTTTTAATCAAAAGAAAATCATGGATTTTAAGTGTCGACGTAATATCGTACATGTCGTACATGTTAGTACTTTTTGACACGTGCCGGGCAGAAAAACTGTTTTGGAAATTATTTTTAAGTCCAAAAAAAAATTCTTACTAATTTTCAAGATTATCTTGTTTGCATGAACGCCAAGTTCTTGAGTTCGCTTGTTTGCTGTTGTTCTCGTTTTTTAAGTGCATTGCTCCCTCGGTTCGTTTTTCAGCTCTCTTTCAATTCTCTTTTTCCAATCATTTTTGCAAATTGCTTACTGTTAAGAATTGAAAAGTAGAGTATGTATTTGTAAGGAGACAAACTTTTTCAAAATTCATACGCCACATATACGATAAATAATTATTAATTTCACAATCACATTTCTATTGCTAAGACATGTGATAAAAATCATTGTATAAATCATACCCATATCCAAAGTTGCATTTTGAAGATAATTAAAGGTAAACATTAAGTAGAGATTGCACATGTAACATCAATGCTCACATGCCTACAAACAAACGAGAAAGTGATTGCACAACATCAACATCTTCTAGCTCTTGTCCTCCTTGCATCTACAAGGCTCTTTTCTTCCTCTACCTTATCTTCTTCCTCTAACTCCTCTTCCTCTTCCTCATCCTCACTCTCTTGCTCAAAGTCAATATTCTTTGCATTGTATGTGAGTTCCTCTTCTACAATCTCTTGAGATACTTCAAGCTCCGCTTCAACAACCCATGGTACTTTTTCTACACTTGCTACACCTAGACTTTTGACACTTTTCTCTTGCAACCTCAACATAGAGTGCACATATACAAGCATCTTTGCCCTACTTGGAAGCAACCTATTGCAAATCAAGCTATGAACAAACCTATATTCCGACCAATTCCGCTCACAAGCAGAAGCTGATGCAGGTTGGAATAAGACTTCCATTGCAAGAGCCTGCAGGTTTGGACATACACTTCCATACATTTCCCACCAAACATGTGCAGGCATACTACTCTTATTTTCCAATACTACACTATCACCAAATGTATCCCCCTTTTCGATAAAGGCTCAGCTCCTTGTCAACTTGAGCTCTTAGCAAAGTCCCCTATCCAACAAACTTCTGGCACACTAGCAAATGGTCCCTCAAGAGAGAACTATCGCTGGCCTAAGAATCATGGTCTTGAAACTCTGGATCCAGGTAGTAGCCTGCACAAGAGCGGAACAAAACATTAACATCAATAACAAACATACTCAATAATTTCCATTGAGAGAGATCGAGAGTGAGAGAGAGAAGAGAGAGAGAGAGAAGAGAGCATTGAGAGAGATAAGAGAGAGGGAACATGACACACAAGGACATGTCGGAAAACACAGCAGCAAATCATGTTCAACAACATGCCTAACGAGAAGGATAAAGACAAATATAACAAATAACAACCTACCGGTGGAATGCAACGGAGAGTGTAGTTGTTACCAACGTGCAGCAACTTCCTTGGCAGCCTTGGCTATCTGAGCCTCTTTTAGACCGGGGGCATTGTTGACGTGTTCTTGAATTGCAGACATCCTGGCCCAAATCTTCCCTAGTGCAGGCTCAGGAGAGTCAACAAGACGAAGAAGTACAACTATTGGCTCACACACATTTACCCACACTTTCAATCTCTTCCACATACTATCTTTCCGAATGATGTCTCAAATCCTCGTAGCCTCATTTGCACACCCATTCCTAACAACAGACCACTCAAACCAACGACTATCAGCTACCATAGCTTGCAAGGTGTCTCTAACCTCATACAATCTTTGCAAGAATAGAAAGTTACTTGCGAATTTGGTGGGTGCAGGCTTCAACAACTCTAACACATTATTGAGCCTCTTTGCATGCTGACGATAAATAGCGTGAGGCATGTGGTGATTAGTCACAAATTGGACTAGGCCCTTGAATCTGTCTACTATCTCTTCTAACTCCTGAATTTTCCCTAGGTCTTTGAGAAGCAAATCTAGGCATCGTGAAAGGGGCAGAGTGCCCTAGTGGAAGCGTGGTGACTCACGAGGAAAGGAACTAGTTGCAATCATACTAGAGAGTGCAGCGGCATATCACTAACAAAACTTAGGAAAAATACTCAAGATTTTGAGTAGCAAGAAACTGCTCACAAATGATGTAGGATGAAAGGTCTTGTCATTACAAACCCGTAGAAATTTATAGAATTGAAAACTGATAAGAAACAAAGAAGTTATGCCTATTTATAATTTTCTGCCTAAGTGCTCCTCCCTAGGAGGAAGCTACGGATTTTCCTAAGTGTTTGTCAAATTGTCCCTTCCAGAACATTCGTGAGTAAGTCAGATCAGTCTAATCTGACGTGTCGGGCCGAATTGACGTCCACATACATGCATCGACATCACTAGAATATTCTATCTTAGACGCGCTAGGCTAAACCGAAACTTCTAGGTAAATCGACCTAGTCGGCACTCCGCGTCAGCCGAACTTACGTGAAGGTTCGAGTTCACACTAACGGGCTAGATCGCTCGACGCTGTCGGTCAATCCGACGGTCGCGCTCACCGCGAATTAAGGACAGTCGTCAACCGACCTCAAAACTAATTAAACTTCGGAAATCCATAACTCTCTCAATACTTGACCAAATTCGATGAACTTTACATCAAAATGACCACAAAAATGCACTTTTTACTACTATACAATCAAAACATACTTTCATGAAACTCAAAAATGCACTTTATAAACCTATGACCTTACACAATGGGCCGCACAAAGCGTTCTAAAAATGTTAGGGAACTCCTCTTGTACCAACTCTCCCGCTTTGACACAATTGGCAGCTGAATCTGTGCACACTTGCACGACATTTTTAGGACCCACTTTCTTCACGGCATTAATAATAAACTTAGCGCTGTACTCACCCGTCTTCTTCTCACCCTCAGTGTTAATGGAGTCCATGAACAGCTCCACACCACGCGACACTCTAAAGACGTTCAAGAGGGGATGCCCTGATGTGTCTGTCCACCCATCTAATACTAGGGTGCGCCCATAAATCTCTATGTGTTATAGTTGCTTCTTCTCCCACTGTTCTACTCGTGTGACCTCTTTGTCTAAGAGGGTGCTTCCTAAAGGCATATCCTTCATTGCTACAGGCCAGTCTCTGAATTGAACTTGCTGATAGCACTCATCATGTCCACAAAGATATTACTCCGCGCTACATTAAAAGAAACCCCCGTGGCGTAAAAGAACCTGGCCACTACTTCATGAAAGCACTATTAGCATTCATCCTCTTGAAAAAATCCGGTAAACTTGACTGCCCTGACTCTCTGCCAGATGAACTTCTAAGTTCAGGCTCAGTTGCAGGCGTTCCATACAAGAGTTTGCGTGAGAATTCATGTCACTCTTCAACCGACGTTTACGAAGCTGCATACGAGATGTGGAAGTATGACGAATAATCATTGTTCCTTCAAATTCATGGATACATCCTCACACTCACGAATACCTTTAGCCCCCACTAAGTGATTGCGAATCTTTGTAACACTCCCCCAAAACACATGGTCGCAAAACTTGCACTTCACTTCAGGATGTCGGTTGCGGCTTAGAGCAGGATTGACGGTGGTCACGTAGCTCCATTCAGGCGCAACCTCTTGCATATATCTAGGAGGCTTATGTGCAAAAGGTGCTTCCCTAGCAGCCAGGACAGAAGCAAATGGCGATGAAGGAAGCGACATGTTGGCCTTGTAGAATTTGAAGCACAGAAAGAGACACAAAATAGAAAGTGAGTTAATCTGAGAGAGAGAGAGAGAAAGAGAGAAAGAGAGCCAGAGAGAAAACAGGCCATAGAAGACATAAAGTGCAAGCCTGCTGCAGCAGGCCTGCCAGAATGAGGGAGAGAGAGAGGGGGGGGGGCACAAACAGACAGGCACAAACGCANGAGAGAGAGAGAGAAGGGAGAGAGAGAGAGAGAGAGAGAGAGAGAGAGAGAGAGAGAGAGAGAGAGAGACAGAGAGAGGTATACAAAAGCAAGAGGGAGAAAGGGAGAGGCAAATTGACGGACAGCAGTAGGAGCAGTCACACAGAAGCTTACAAAAACAATAAAATACAGAGGTACAAGTGGAGACCTATGAAGAAAGAGAGAGCCAGAGCAGGAGACGCAAAAATGAAATAAAATGGAATCAAGCAAGAGCAAAGCATGAACGATATAGAGAAACAATGAGTTTGAAACTAAAATGAAAACAATGTGAAATGACCTCTCATTAACTCCGAGCATAGCAGCAGCAATTCCATAGGAGGAAGGGAGATTGAGAGGGGCACATACTTGACGAACTGGTTGCTCGAAGCTGGTGCTGCTGCAAAGACCCGCCTGTAGCTTGAAGATTTGAAAGTACTGCTACTGTTGCTGCTGTAGTGTCCAACCTGCACCCGCCTTCGCTCGAGCAGTCCAACACATAAGACAATATTTAAAAAAAAGGCCTGCTGCTGCAGGCCCGAGGCAAGATAAAAAGCATTTACAAGAGCAAGCACACGAAGACACACATAAAAGACATACAAAGAGAGACACAAAGAGGGATAATAGAGAGAGAGAAAGATAAGAGGCAAGGCAGCGATAAATGGGAACAAAATAGAGCTGCTGTTGTGGGCCTGAATAAAATAACAGCATGAATAGAGCAAGCACACGAAACCGAAACATGAAACATATAGAAAATAGGCCTGTTACAGCGGGCCCAAGAAAAGATAAAAGGCATTAAAGAGAGCAAGCACACAAGAAGAGAAAGCATAAGGAAACAAAGACACAAGAACTTACAAGCGACAAAAAGAGGACATAATAGAGAGAGACAAAGATAGGAGGCCAAGCAGATGTAAAACAATAAGATCAAGGCTTTTGCTGCAGGCCTGAACAGTCCAACAATGACCAAGCACCAAAATAGGGAGAGCACATGGAGAGCACAGGAGAGGGCAGACAGCACTGAAGTAGACATAATATAAGAGGGAGACATAGCAGGCAAAATAGCAAGCAGACATAGCAGGGGGAGCACAGGGAGCTTACATAGCACAAAAGCAGCGAAAATTGAGAACAAAATACCAGAGCGATAGCAAAGAGAGGGCTACAGCACTAGAGAGAAGGAAGTAAGAGCACTGAGAGCAGACAAGGAAAGAGAGCAAAAATAGCACATAAATTTATGAAAGAAAAAAAAGAGAGCAACGAAGGGTAATAAAGACAAGAAGAGGACAGACAGCAGCTAGACCTTAGACAGCAGAGGGAGGAAGCAGACAGGGCCAGGAGGAGGAATAGGCAGCTTAATTACCTGGCACCCTTGAGGCTTGATGTGGGCGAGTTTTCGTGCGTAAGGCGAAGCTTCACCAACTTGTACTTATGAGGGAGAGGTCCCAACCTGCCCCATTTGGTGCAAGACATTCACGCATGTATGACTTGGCTCCAACAACTTGCACTCAGGAGGCGCAGAGGCTTGACACCACCAAGCTGCACATAGAAAAGTCAAGCTTCCTACACTTAGCAACACGAGAGACAAGGATGTCACAGACGGACTACCCATGTTGTAAGAATAATACATGATAATACTGCTGCCAGAAAATATTAAGAATATCCTATGGATCAATTAAAACTATTGAAGCCCAACCTTCACACTAACCACTAACTATGAATGGCACAAGGCCACAAGAATTAGCCCACCATACTCTGCAAAAGCCAAGCTTTGCTTATATCGATCCCATGCTAAGCGGCCAAAGGCTGCACTTAGAGCAACACTTCACTATGTGTCCAAAGATGCAATCATAATTCCCCTGGATATAGTTAAACTTACATTAGCAAGTCACAATGAGCACCTGCCAAGAAACACAAGAAAGCATGGAAATAAGTATGGGTACACTATCGAGTCCTTTGTAGAGTTTCAGTAATAGAGTAAGCAGACATATTTGGCAACAGGTTGGCGAAAGAAGGCATCAGTAGGTCCTTTAAGGAATTATTCAACCTTAATTACTCAACCAACACGTGCACTAGTTGTCACAACTTGCACTGACGCTTCTGAAATGAATGTGATAGCGATATTCGGACGTGCTTACCTTAAATGTAACCAACTGGACACTTGGGTCTTCAGAGCGTCGTAGCGTCAGTAGTACTTCTGCTAAAAAATGGTAAAATGGACATATAAGAGGTTAGTACAATGAAATGTGAGATTATGTCGAATCAGAATGACTAAGCAAACAAAGACGATTACAAGAAACCGTGAGAAGTCGTGAGAACGGATGAGCGTAGAGTATGAGAATACTTACATATAGTGTATTGCAGAGGGGGCTTTTGGGGACGTACTAAATGAACTAAGAAGGAAGTGCGTCAGGACATTTACTATTTGTAGACTTTGACTCTTGAGAGCAGCAGCATTTGTGTAATGAATCAGTACATTAGTAGATATAATATTCATTTAAATGTAATAGTTAAATAAGTTCAGCCTGCTGAATTTTAATTAATATTGCTGGACTTTATCAGTTTAATGACTCAGTCGGAAGCAGCAGGCTGAAGTCAATTTAGGTCAGCTTGCTGACACATTGTTTGACAGCCAGCTGACTTCCGTACTCGGTAGCAGCAAACTGCCTGGATATGCATGTAAGAGTGGTATGCTAGATGAATGGCCAGATGACATTCTTAGGATGAATGGCAATTCGGGATGATAGGAGATGGTGATGGATTTGGTTAACCGAGGTCCTACCAACGTGGTTAACTTCCGGGTAGGCGGTGCCATCGCATTGGCCGTTGGACAGTAAACTCCATGTACATATGCTAGGCATTGCTCTCGAGTTCGGCATTTGGAAAAGAGGCCAACTCTTTTGTACAGCTGTAGTGATTTGAGTTATTATTTATTAGTTTGCATATATTTTAATGTTTTCAAATATATTTGCTCTCTTTCTCCCCCCAATGTTTTTGGTTTAGGATTTCAGGTTAGGGATTTATGGTTTTAGGATTTTAGGGGTTAGAGTTTCTCTTCTCTTTCTCCCTCTCCCTCCTCGCCCCCCCCCCCTCTCTCTCTCCCTCATTCTGGCAGGCCTGCTGCAGCAGGCTTGCACTTTATGTCTTCTATGGCCTGTTTTCTCTCTGGCTCTCTTTCTCTCTTTCTCTCTCTCTCTCTCAGATTAACTCACTTTCTATTTTGTGTCTCTTTCTGTGCTTCAAATTCTACAAGGCCAACATGTCGCTTCCTTCATCGCCATTTGCTTCTGTCCTGGCTGCTAGGGAAGCACCTTTTGCACATAAGCCTCCTAGATATATGCAAGAGGTTGCGCCTGAATGGAGCTACGTGACCACCGTCAATCCTGCTCTAAGCCGCAACCGACATCCTGAAGTGAAGTGCAAGTTTTGCGACCATGTGTTTTGGGGGAGTGTTACAAAGATTCGCAATCACTTAGTGGGGGCTAAAGGTATTCGTGAGTGTGAGGATGTATCCATGAATTTGAAGGAACAATGATTATTCGTCATACTTCCACATCTCGTATGCAGCTTCGTAAACGTCGGTTGAAGAGTGACATGAATTCTCACGCAAACTCTTGTATGGAACGCCTGCAACTGAGCCTGAACTTAGAAGTTCATCTGGCAGAGAGTCAGGGCAGTCAAGTTTACCGGATTTTTTCAAGAGGATGAATGCTAATAGTGCTTTCATGAAGTAGTGGCCAGGTTCTTTTACGCCACGGGGGTTTCTTTTAATGTAGCGCGGAGTAATATCTTTGTGGACATGATGAGTGCTATCAGCAAGTTCAATTCAGAGACTGGCCTGTAGCAATGAAGGATATGCCTTTAGGAAGCACCCTCTTAGACAAAGAGGTCACACGAGTAGAACAGTGGGAGAAGAAGCAACTATAACACATAGAGATTTATGGGCGCACCCTAGTATTAGATGGGTGGACAGACACATCAGGGCATCCCCTCTTGAACGTCTTTAGAGTGTCGCGTGGTGTGGAGCTGTTCATGGACTCCATTAACACTGAGGGTGAGAAGAAGACGGGTGAGTACAGCGCTAAGTTTATTATTAATGCCGTGAAGAAAGTGGGTCCTAAAAATGTCGTGCAAGTGTGCACAGATTCAGCTGCCAATTGTGTCAAAGCGGGAGAGTTGGT